>LPNX010739789.1:240922-271373 GCA_001517045.1 Pseudotsuga menziesii
TGCGTCTCTAGGATGCTCTCATAGTCCTCGCTTCCAGCGACACCTATATCCAAACACTGTATTATGCGTTTCCTCGTCCGTCCACAGGATCCTGCTTCGCTTTTCAAGCCTCGGGATCGCCTATGGACTTAGATGTTAGGTCAACACGCCGGCTGCTCCATAACATCAAATAATTAATGTCCAGCTAGTACATAACCATGTCAACTGGGCTTGGAACTTTATCATGACCATTTCCAGGTCTAGGATCTACTATGGATCCTTAGGCGTATCACAGCCCATCATACACTTATGTCAACAATAACACATACACTTATACCAACATACACTTATATCAACAATAACCCTTACTCCGCAACCCCTCACAACAACCATTTACCATTTTACCCTTTACCTTTAGCCTGTCAACACAAGTAGCACAAGCAATACAAGCAAACTCATTAGCATTATTGCTTTTAAAACCATAAACATATTTCTCATCATTCACTATCAAGTATTGAGACACCAGGAGTGCGTCCACTCCCTAGAGTGTAGTCAATATTGAAAACTCTTTCATGACTCGACATCGGAAAAGTGTGCACTCTCTTCCAGTGTGTGCCATGTAGGCCCTATCCATACTCAAGCAATCGGTCATCATGGAAATAAATCAAAACATGTTTTGCATATGGAAATTTAATAATTAAACATGCATATTCATAGCAAGGGTTACAGAACACTTATCCATTTGCCGTCGCAGTATTCCTTTAGTTGGATTTATCAGACCGTCCAGGAGTTGGGAAAGGCTAAATGCTAAGCTGGTGAGCTCATCGCCGAGCTAGGAATACCTACACCAGAACTAGCCTGACTTCTAAGACACCCACACACACCCAGCACAAGGAATCAGTCCCTCAGGCCCTGCATTCCCTTCCAGTGCTACCCCAGGGTTGTGGAGAAGAAAGCCAACCCTCTAGCTCTGTCTGTGTGGTTTCCAACACACCAGGTTTCACAAGCAAACCAAGCCCCTGGCACAGTCCATATCCACACATGTCTTACCGACATAATCCATGCCATCTCAATCATGTTACTACCAAACATGCAGTGCATATGAGGCATTTTCAAAATGTCCAATGGAGTTTCACCCGAACGCCATTTCCAAGATAAGGGAAAACCTTCCCATGAAGTTTGGCTTCTTGCAGGTCATCACACATGATCTTCCTGCAATGTGTACCCCTGACACATTCATCAAATAGCCAAACAGTCAATCATTACCTGATACTACAATCCAAATTGATCGTTCCATAACCAAGCAACAACGTTAGCAATCAAATTCAATAAGAATTTGCAATTCTATCTGCTACAGAAGTTGACTTGCTCAATTGTGGGTTTCTTGTAAGCAGAACTACTATGCCCATTACAATTTTATGCCTACTATCATAACATGAATACCCACTTACCATGTGTCCCTCCTGACACAATCTCATACAAGCCAACAATTGATTAGTAGTCGTTAGCACTTTCTTAAATCCGAAATCCACAATTCAAATTTAACGACCCATTATGCATATCAACTACTTTCACAACCATGAGACTTCTTCTCATAAATGGTAGATTCTGGCATTGGTCAGGGTCTTACCTCTCACAGCCATGCTCGAATAATCTACCTGAAACATGAGTTTCAATCAACCAAACACAATCTTATGCAAGCCAACAGTGGCTAGTGGTTGTCAGCAATTTCTCAAATCCGAAATTCACAGTTCGAATTTTAACAACCTATTATGCATATCATATGGTAGATTCGGGCATTGGTCAGGATCTTACCTCTCACTGCCATGCTTGAAATAATCTACCTGAAACATAGGCTTCAAACATCAAAACACAAGCTTATGCAAGCCAGTAGTGACTAGTAGTCGTCAGCAATTCTAAAATCCGAAATTCACAATTCGAATTCTTAACAACCTATTATGCATACCATACGGTAGATTCTGGCATTGGTCAGGATCTTACCTCTCAATGCCCTTCTCAGAATAACCTACCTGAAACATGAGCTTCAATCAACCAAACACTTGGTAAGTATGGATGCATATACTATCTCATTTCTACAACCATCACTGAAGCATTTTCAGAATTTATAAAATTCAAATACTTCCAACTGTTAGTCACATCAATATATACCACAACTCATTTACTTCATGCAATCGTTATTATGCTAACATTGCAAGGTATAGTCACATCATTCATGCAATTAAATGAAATGTTTAGATACTCCTTACTTCACAGGCGTATCATTCATACCACCTTGCTCTTCCATGGAGCATTTCTGGCGGCCAATTGATCATGACTATTCTGCATTCATAACAGCCTTCGAAACAGTTCTAGAATTATCATTAATTCACCATTTTAGTTCATTAGTTAGTATGCATATCACATGCATTCATCTCAATGCATTCATGCCATACATCACAACATTGCACCTACACTTATGCAATCAGTCATTCACACCCTTCATAGGCGTACATCCATTGCATAACTACAAGGTCCACAAAATCTTTCCAATGCCTATCCATTCATGCTATCTTGCATTCAATATACCGTGCATGGCCCAACCATGACTAACTCATATAGGATACATTATTATAATCAATATCATCAACATATATAGGCATGACACATTTTTATATTCGAATTTCCTCATGGTAGGTGGTCTCTTACCTTTACCATTCCATGGAATCTGTCATAAGCAACTCTTACCTGCATGGGTCGTACTTACACCCTTGACATGACCACTTTGGTTGGTCCTTTGCAGGGTATTGCAGCATTTGCTCACCAACTTTTGTTATGGACTTGTTGCCTTATCCCTTTCTTCATAGGGTTGCTGGTCACATCCATCAGCATCAGCAACATATTCATCCGGGTCCATGTCATCGTTGGTTTTGCCACTAATGCCAACATCAAAGCAATGATTATCGTTAGTGGTTCATACAAAACATATCCTTATACATTTCAAGCATAAACTTAGAAAATGTAGTTAAAATCAGCAAGATAGGGTTTAATGAAAACTTTCCTTTCAAGTCCCTCATCTTCTCATGGAATTCCTTTTCCACACAGCAGCTGGTTGACTTCATAGTCCTTGCTGCCCCTGGCATGCAACTATCCAGATTTGTCCATTTGATAGCAGCGGCCATCTTTAGCACTTTGCTGCTCCATGCTTAGATTCTGGTGACTTATCCTTGTTCCCTGCTGGATAAGCTTTCCAGCGCCTATCCACATGCTTCATTCCGATCTCGGATGCGAAAACTACACCCCTTCTAAAATGAAGACTTTCACCAATCTTGGCATTTTATACACCAATGCATTTTGGGCTGGGTGCCAACTTCAGCCACCATTCATCTTTTATGAATTTTGGGTCTTACAAATTTGCCCAAGACATAGGATTCTCTTTTCACAAGAATGACCGTCTCACGGAACAACGGGGGTCAAGGGGGCTTGGTGCATAAGGCCAGCTTGCTCATCAATCTCTCAGCAATGCTGCCACCCCCGAGCTGGGCATGATTCCTCCAAGGATAAGGGTCAATTGCAGGCTTGCACATGGCCAAGGGGACACAAAACAGCCAAACCAACACTGCTGGGTTTATCAGGCCATCAACAGATCGGCCAAGCCAGCACAGTCCAAGGTTCAACCACTACATACCAGCAGCCAAACAATCCCTTCACAGCTCTTGTGAAGAAGGCAAAACATCCGGTGACAGTCCCAAACAGTAGATGAGCACAGCTCGAGCCCACAATGCAACACGGAGTTGTTCTTGGCCCTAACATGGCCAAAACAACTCAGCAACAACACCCAAACCAGGGTACTTCAGCAGCCCAATTCACCATGAGTGATGACAACAATCCACAGCCCACAAAGGTTAATAAATAGCGTTCCCAGCATAACCATGGAAACTCAAACGCAGACCCCAGCAGAAAACGGCTCACCACGAATACACAGTGGTCCAAAACGAAATTGGACACCACAGCCAACAAAAACGTAGGGAAGACAACCGCCCCAAAATGAAAACAGTGAGCACGGCTTTCTCTTGGGAAAATCGACCTCAACGGTCTGTGCGTGAGGAAAAGCTTGCACCCAACAGCAAAATACACGGGAAAGACATACCCGATTTCTGCGTGAGGATTCCAGCCTGCGCGTGAGGGGAAATAGCCTCTCTCTCTGCGCGCGAATCAACAGGCCATAGGGAGGACGAACAGACCTCTGCGTGAGGAGATGAACAGACCCCTGCGTGAGGAGATGAACAGACCCCTGCGTGAGAGTGAACAGACAGGGAAAAAAATGGCCTCGTGGGGGAAGATGGAGTTGCTTGCCCCTTTACCCACGTTTCCTNAACCACCCCAAAATGAAAGCAGTGAGCACGGCTTTCTCATGGGAAAATCGACCTCAACGGTCTGTGCGTGAGGAAAAGCTTGCACCCAACAGCAAAATACACGGGAAAGACATACCCGATTTCTGTGTGAGGATTCCAGCCTGCGCGTGAGGGGAAATAGCCTCTCTCTCTGCGCGCAAATCAACAGGCCATAGGGAGGACGAACAGACCTCTGCGTGAGGAGATGAACAGACCCCTGCGTGAGAGTGAACAGACAGGGAAAAAAATGGCCTCGTGGGGGAAGATGGAGTTGCTTGCCCCTTTACCCACGTTTCCTCCCGAAATAAATGCCCTCAGCTACTCAGCCATAACTCCTCACCCACTAGCTGAATCCTTAAAGAGGTCAACAACGTTGGATGAGACAAAGGTGACAACAACAAAAGTAGCAAAACGTGGGTTTTTCCCATAACCGAGGTTTGACATCCCCCACCCCTTATCCTTTGGAACCATGCCCCTTTCATTCAACGTTGCACTGCCGTAGCTGGTTGTGGNCGTAATAAATGCCCTCAACTACTCAGCCATAACTCCTCACCCACTAGCTGAAGCATTAAAGAGGTCGACAAGGTTGGATGAGACAAAGGTGACAACAACAAAAGTGGCAAAACGTGGGTTTTTCCCATAACCGAGGTTTGACATCCCCCACCCCTTATCCTTTGGAACCATGCCCCTTTCATTCAACGTTGCACTGCCGTAGCTGGTTGTGGTTTTAGTGTTATTTGATGTGCGTGTTTACATGATGCCAAATTATAATGTGCCATACAGCACGATAAACCATCGGCAACTTTCCCCATTGCCGAACATACACAACCAAATCGATGGTGGGGCTTTTGCCTTTAGCTTCTCACCACGATTAATTACAATATATACATCATGCAAACGGGGTCGAAACCGGGGATGTGACATTGGATGTTAGGGGATGTTCAACCAGGGTCCCCAACTTGTTAACCCAGGATAGTACAACTGAGTCTTCTTAGCCATAGCCATTTCTCCATAGGAAATTATCAGGGTCGACCTTTGCAAATTTGTGGGGATGGATGATGACAATTACCTTTCTGATTCAGATTTTGGTCAAGTTGTTGCTCCTCCTTGGCCTCCACAATCTTGGCATTATTTTAGGCAGCTTGTCATGGAGCAAGATTGTCACTAGAATGCTTTATTTATTGTCTTTGACTATTATGTATGTCACGTTTTAGGTTTACCCTTTTGGATTCCCTCCCCTTCTGTATTTTATTGCATGTTCTTGCTTTCTTTTTTTCCTACCTGAGATTTTATAACTGTTTAGGAGATGCTGTAGGCACTCATGACTGCTGTTTCAAATCTTCTTTCTAGTTCCATTGATCCATTTTGGCCATTTATTGACTTGAATTTAATTTTATTTCATTGTAAAATGTCTCATCTTAGTGTTTGATTGTTGCCATTATACAGATAAGGGCACGTCATCCAACCATTGCTTCCTTTTCCTACCAGCCGAACCTATAAGTAGAAGAAGAATATCTGAATTATAATGAAGTAATTGATACACGTCTGCCTGAGATATCATGCTCAGTCAGTTCATAATATGGAAGCAGGTCCCCTGCACCTTAAGCAATACTCAATTGACATGACGTGTCATGGATCTTTCCACGTCAAGTATCAGTGTTCCAATATATATATATCCTCAACTGAGTCATCAATCTTGGAAAAGGTAGATTGTACTGAGAAGATTGCCAGCATAGTGAATTAACAGGGTCTGATCCCCTCCCCCAAATAAGATGTGACCTCATATCAGGTGGAGGAGATAATGGCTTCATCAAATCAATAATGACCAAGAGCAATCAATTAAACTACTGACATTTACTAGTTAAAGAAAAGCAATCTTTGGGAGATAAAATTGGCTTGGAAGCATGGACTAAATTTGGCCGAATTATACCTAAATCTGTCTGCCTTACCCAGCCAATAGCTTTTGGTCTGTTTTGGTATAGGCTGTAAGTAGGGCACTCGCTGCTTGGAAATGAGAAGTATTTCTCAATTTGCAGATAACATAAAAAACAATTTTCATGGCAGCAGAAAGAGGCTTTGGGGCTTTGAGGAACCAATTCTTGGGATTTTTCATAATAAGTGCTCCAACAAGGTCACCTATAGTTCACTACGGTGTCCAAATCAAATGTCCATTTGGCAACATGGAATTCTTACCGACAGACAATCTAAATGTCCATTTGGCAACATGCAAATTTTTACTGACATACAATGCCTGAAGTTATGATCAAAGCAATCTTCAACAATAACATAACTGTGGGAATCCTTCTTTCTGCAACACTGAATGGGGAATCAGGGCTTTGAAAATAACATAAGCAATAGCTCCAACCTATAGGCCAAAAGGTCCACTGCATTTTGATTTGATCCATGTGTATTTGAATTTTCAAATTTTGTAGTCATGGTAGCCACGAACTGCTTTAAGACCATGTTCTTTCAGTACCGTACCCAAATTATTTTAGAAGCAATGTCTTATCTTTTTTGCAGCATTTGCAATATTCATAATTGCTTTCATACACTGCATAAAAGAAATCTGATTGCTTGTCTTTTCTCTTTGCAGATGTTCAATGATTTAAAAGCACAAATTTTGGCTTCACAGGTGTGTTATAAAGACTTCAACTATGTAAACTATGTTGTTTGGATCATTTCCTCCAAATTTCTCTTGCAGTTTTAGCTAAAAATTTGCAGATCTGTTTTTACTGGTACTTTCTGTTGATATTATCTTCAAAATCCTTCTTAAAATGACTTCAGGTTGTCCTTTTGGCAAAATATTATTTTGTATTTTCTTTAGCTGACAACTATGTTTTTTCTGTCCACCTTTTCAGTCACCCGATCAACAACCACGGCTTGCTCAGTGTTTTGACAAGTTGATGGCTGATGTAACCCGGAGTTTGGAAGCTAGGAATCGGGATAAATTCACCCAAAATTTAACAATATTCAGGCATGAATTTCGTGTCAAATAGATTGTAAAATTCTCTGTATGCTAGGAAAATTTTGACAGAACATAACACGTATATATCTAGGTGCATTGAATTCTCCATCAAGGCAATCAACGGATGACACACCTTTTGGGTGGTGGGAATCTTGTAATCTTGTCTGTCTATTAGTGGAAATATTCATGATTTTTTCGAAGTCTCTCACAGCACATGCATGTACATGTTCTCACTGCATGTGCTATTTTATGGTGCGCATGTATGCCTCATTAGGCAACAAATGAGAACAAGAGAAATGTCTGAGCATTATTTGTATTCCATTCCCTGTGAGCTGGTATTCATTTGTATCAAGGGCTTCTTCAAATATAACACAAATTGCTTATTCTTATGCATGTGTCGCTGAATGCAATTGTGAAAGGCGTTCTTTATCAAGCTTTGCTTGACTGTTGGTACAAGGCATCTGAATTTTCAATGCTGTTTGGGATTTGAAAATATTCCCAAGCTTCAACCTTCTTGTATTGGTGTAAAGTTTTCCTTCTGTAGTTTGTTTCGAGTATGGAACTTCCTATTATTTTACCGTTTTCCAAACATACTGGTGTTTTCAATCTAATGCCCATGCAAGCAAAAGTCAAAACTATCTTGTAAGAGGCTTCTCAGAATTTGTGTTCCACGAGTATTGAACAATCAAAGCAATTTAAGAATTGCAGCCTATATGAATGCTATCCAATTTGTATATAAAATGAAAGAAATTCATTATTCTCTTTTTGAGGTGCTTGTAGGATTATATTGTTCAAGTAAGAGTGCAGGTTTTTGTTTGATGCAAATAATGGAGGATACATATTTATGCTCTTTTATTTACCATAACTATCAATGTGATTAATACCATCGACAAACAAGCTTCATCTGTTCAATGACATTACAACATTCTGGATGACTCTATAAGTTGCTATGGGAATATATGTATTATAACATCTTTTGCACATTTGATAAGTATCTTTCCTAGTGATGATTCTCAAAGTTTCATAAATATATAATCAAGCCTTGTAAGAAGGCAGCCTTGATGATAATGTTTATATTATGGACATCTAAAATGTGTAAAAGTTTGCCCTTTGTAATTGATATCAATTCCATAATAGTCACCTATATTTTTGAACGTACTCAATTCAAAAGTTTACCAGTTGATAGTTGACCACATCATTTATACTCCACTATTTTTCTAAGGTTTGTCTAATGAAGGCTTTTCCGGGTTTAATGCTTCATAATGTTATACAAAATATCGCTTTGTAGAGTATCAGTTAACTAATAATGCATAGTTGATATGATAACTGATTGGACCTGTTCTAATGCAAATTTTACTATAAGATTATATGGTGCAAATATTTCATCTTAAATAGCATGGTCTTAAATAATTGGTGAATATTTGCTTTAAAACGTTTTATCAGTTTTGTTGTAAATTCTATTTGTAAACAGCTTTTAACTGAAACTAGTGTCTAGTGGAAATGTATGTTTAGACCTTTAACAAATAACTTGAGGGTTGCTCATTTAGGAGCAAGATTGGGCTAAATAATTTTAGGTGAGGCCAAATATCTAGTGATGTTGTATTCAAGTAAAAAATCTACAATCATTTTAATTGTTTGAAGTCAAGAAAACATGATGAAAATTAATTAAAAAAAAATCATTTTAATTGTTTTGAGTGAATAAAAAAAACGCATTGAAGATCAGTTTAAAAAATTATCTGGAGTAGATATTTAGGATTTGTTTTACACGTGATTATTATCATATTTGGAGTTTAACTTTAAACTAACTCTTCCTCTTGAAGGAGTCAAGCTTTTAATTGTTTTCCAAATCAATGTAAATATGGTGATCTGGGCACTTTGTTACAATGTTCCAAATATCATTATTGGCAATTTAAATGTCCACCACCCAATCAATGATGGGATCAATGCAATTAGAGTAAATGGAATCCACTTGAACTAGTGTCTCCATTGCTTCACCTATTGTTAAATATTGTAGTAGAAAAAGACCATATTATTTAAGTGTCGATATTCTATTCACTTACACTTGAGTATATTTTTTCAAATAAACTTATCTGCATGCAATTTAAAGCTCTACAAGACTTGTTGCACTCCCAAATTGCAAGTTTTTGCAAAGTTGATTTTTCACCATAACATTCCACCGAACATCTATGACAAATAAAAAATAATTACATTTTCATTCAATACCAATACAATTAAATGAAAACATATGCAATGAAAGTTGTACTTTTCTTGCTTAGATTGCTATGTCAAATCCAAACAAATTAGGAATTTCTTAATTTATTTGTTAGATTAAAAATAAATTAAGAATTCCCTACTCTTTGGATGCTTAAGAGATGAGTATTATTATTGGGCTATTTTTCCCACATTAAAGAGCAATGCATGGAAGAATATTCCCAAGGAATTTTAAAGCAAAGAAAGATAAGATCTCCTTTATGTGGTGTGGGGAAATGGAAGATAGTGTCATGGCTATCGGATGGTTGGGTGTGATGCCTTTAATACTTGAAGTAAGGGTATTAGTTGAGCATGAGAGTATTTGAGTTGCATTAAGAGAGATAGTAGTGTGTAGCTTGGTTCATTGGTGGTCTCATAGGCTAGCTTGAGGGTAGTATTTGCATTAAAAAGCCACAATCGGGTGAAAAATTACTTACACATCTAGTTTTATGAACAAACTTCTAATGAATACACAAAATGATTGTTTTTTTCTATTATCATGATGTATGTTATTGCATGTTTTCTTTTTCTTTTTTAGAGTGTGTAAGAGAGAATGAATAATTATGGATATGAGCTTTAAGGTGCCATGAAATCTGTTAATCCATACTGATATTTTTTGTTGCAATATTTTAACTTGCATTGGGCATGCGTTTTGGTTCATTTTGATCGTTCTTTGAAGAGACAAACTTAGTTATTATTGTAATTTTGGCCCTTTTTTGAAAACATACTTAATTATTATTGTGAAAATATTATTTCTCACCGATAGAATTTAGAAGCCCTGTATCGTGACTACTTATCTCATAGCAAAAATGTTGAACACATATACTGCATTTATCAATCGGTATCCTTCCATTTTAATATATCAATAAGACCAACAATATACAAAGTTTTTGGTAAAAAATATTTTAAAAATGAATAGGACCTGGAAGAAAAAAGAGATGAGTTATCTTTATTCCAAACAAAAGTCACCTTGAATATTCCTTGTATGGAAAAATTGATCAATGCATGTTGTGTTTTTTAAGTTTGCTATGTCGTGAAATGAAAGCTATTCTTTCTTTTTCTTTGGGTAGGTAATCCATTTTTTTTAGTGAGGGACAATGTTGTTATTATACTTAGAGAATGAAGTCAAAAATAAAGTATAGGTTAAACTTCAAAAATGACGAGTTGAAAAATATATTAATTTAAAAAATAAGTATTTGTAATTCATAAAAATAAACACATAAACATTGAAAAAATTCATAAAAATAAATAAAATAATAATAATAATGAGAATGAGAATGTTAATATTTTCCATTTATCAAAGTATTAATTATTTGTAAATATGATGTAAAAGTTCAAATTTTACTAGCAAGTCTTATTATTTGTTGGATTAAAAATAAATTAATCTGGAAAAGATTTTATAATGGTAGAAATAGTTTCACTCATATGGTATAGGTGCATAGAATTGTTATATATGTCACATATAAGAGGGGGGGAAGGTCATACAGGTAAACATAATCTTCTAATAACCAATCAACCCATATGTTTGTAGGGGGTAATATCTTGTGAATACTCATGTTGGCATAATGATTAGGTATATTAGGAATCATATGTTGTTGCAACTCAATCCTTACTATACATGTGGTATATAGGAAAGAAGGACATTTCATAATTATAGAAGTTATTCCAAGATGTTAAAAGATAGATGGGTTCAACATGAAAGTAGATGGGTAGGATTTACTCTCATCCAACCCGTCTATTCCAAGATGTCATAAGATGTATTTGAATGTTAATATTCACACAGACATACATAGGCCATACAAAAAAGGTGGTGATTGTGCCCTTCAATGTATATAAGCTTGATCACTCAGATTGATCATAGTGGTTGTATGCATAGGGTGTGACCAAATCTTGACAATTAAGATAAAAACACACAAACAACATTGTAGATGATAGACTTGTATATTTATCTTTAATATTGGGAATGAATGGCAATGATACGAAGTTAACTCTTTGCATGCATTTCCTAGTTTGTAATTCATGAAAGAAAAGAAAGATATGTTAGTGAATTATCTTCATTCCCATGCTTTAATTTCAAGCTTCTTTTATTATGGGAAAGTGTTATGGAGAATTTTGGAGAGAATTTCTCTTAAATTGTACATATATACAATGCTCGGTTGTTGGAAGCATGTGTATTCATACCATATTTCATACTCGTGTAATTTATCGATATTTAACCATGGATGTGAATTCACTATGAATAAGTGTCAATTATGCTCATGTGAAAAGAGTTGGAAGTAAGTTCTCAAGAAAGAGATGATTGAATGATATTGATTTTTGAAAATCATTGGAGGTGAAAGGATGGGGTATGTGGTTATATTAGGTTTGAAGGCATAGAAGGAAAATATGGGATATATTAATTTTCAATCCTAGGTATATACATGCTTAAGTATCTCCTGTCTTGCAACCCTTGGCTTCTCAGGAGATGGGTCTAGGGTTGGATCAAGTAGACTTTGGAGAGCTCAAACATGCAAGTGCCTCTTCTATTGTTTGGTATCATGAGGAATTGTTGGACATTTGAAGGAATTCTCAAAAGTTGACTGTATATTTTCCTTGTCTACAAAATGAGGTCAAATACCAATATTTTATGGCAAATGGCACTTGGAGACAGTGTGTGTTTTCTAGAACCTGACACATAGGGATATGTTGATGGTGCAATCAAGGAGACTTAAATGTGTCATCCTAGGTCATGAACATCTCCGCGAAAGGTGATTTTGGAGGATACATGTCATAAAGTGAAAGAGGTTAATCCTTCTCTATTTTATCCTGCTAGAATTATCATTTCTCTAGAGCTTGTAGACCAGAAGTCGAAGGAGGTGTCGTGGAATCAAATAAATGCAAAAGGAGAAAATGTATTAGGGAAAAGAAGGACAATAGGGGCAGAAGGTGCAGGTGGGGTCATCTTTGACCCCTAAGGAAATAAGTTATCTTAGTTTGCTTGGGGTTGGGAAAAAGACAAATCATCCAACAGAGTGGGCGACCTTATTATTAGCCTACCTCGGATACAACTCCTATCTTGTTTTTGGAGATTCAAAAATAGTCATTGAAAAAATGAAGAAATTTCAAGGGGGGTTGGTAGCTGAGGCAAACAGAGTGCAAAAACAATCATGTCTTGCATTCTAGACTATCTAGAGTTCTTTTTTTCCATATTTTGAGACACAATAACATGGAAGTGAATGATATGGAAAATAAAGGTACTAAGCTAAAGCCACATTATATCGCTTTGGACAATCAACCCCTTTTTTTCTGAGATGGTCTCCTTGCTAGAGAATGGAACTCCTCCAAAGGACCCCATGGGCCTCGAGCTCTTCTCCCCCTTTGTCCTAAGGTTCAAGACAAATAGAGGAAAGGGGAGCCATAAAAGTCCCACAACATCCTCTTACGTTTCCCAACGAATGGACTCGTTTTTTGGGGCTCTTTTCTAGTGGGTAGGTGGTGGGTAGTTCTCCTATCTGTTGGGCAGCTCTTTAATACCCTTTCGTTTGAGAGAACGCTCCTAGTTGGGGAATTCATTTCCTACAGGATTTTGTTGTTCTTGAGACTTCCTCTCGCACGTGTCGATGGAAAGGGTGATGGGAATGGAATTTATGGGTTTAATCCCATTGAGAAGGGCATGGGATTGCAATGACTCTGCTATTGTTGAAGGGCATCTCCTCCCAGGATTTGTAGCTCTTTTTCTCTCTTTTCATATCGACAGAATGGATGAGATACTGAATGAAATTCGAGAAGCCAAATACGTATCCTTATACACCAGGAAGGGTTTGTGCAACACCTTTGAGTTAATAAAGGAGGTGTTAGAGGAGACTAGGAAGACAAATCTGGGTGTATTTATGCTAGATATGAGGATGGAGGATGTGGAAATGAACACGATGGTTCAAATGGGAGAAGTAGAGGAAATTACCAAGGAGATGCACCGCATGAAAAACAACCAACTTGCCAATTTTGAAGGCGTGAAGAATTTTATGCTTGAAATGAAGAAACTGATAATGGAATCTATTTCAGCTGGACATGAGAGGAACGAGGAAAGGTTTGCTCAGATTCAAGAGGAGATTGCAGCGGTTCAGGAAGCAATAGAGGACATCGAGGAAAAGCAGGACACCCAAGAATGAAGTCTTGAGTCTCTATTTTTTATGCTTATAATATAGATTTTTTTGTAGAATCCTCTATCAATTTATAAATATATACTCTGTTAAAGGAAGAAATTTTGCCATGAAAATGGGCAATAGAATTTTGATAGACACACAGGAAGCTTTTTCACCCTGTGGACTTCCAGTTAGGATTCTGAACTTGAGCTATATAAGCTTGTTTCTCTGTATGTAAATTCTCTTTTTATATATAATAATGGTTACTCGTTTCTGTTAAAAAAAGGGAAAAGTAGGTCAACATAAATTGGTGATGGGTAAAGACATGATTTGAGAGAGGGTCTAGGACCTAACGAAGTTGTGCCTAGTAAGAAAATTAATGGGAAAGAGGGTAAAAGGTGAGTCATTGAAATAATGGCTAGAAACCAATTGGAATAAGGTGATGATGTACACTCCCATTTTCCATATTCGAGTAAGAGGTTATAAATACTTTGAGACGAGAGATTCTAATGTTGATTTAGTCGTCAAGAGAGATTGGTTATTGAATCCATCAAGTTTGGTTTCAACTTGGTGGAAGCTTGGTTTTGATTCTCGAAAGGAGCCCATGCATATACAACATTTATGGGTTTTACTACTAGGATTCCTAGTTGAATTTTGGTGTGAGAGGATATTAATCATCCTTGGGAATGTGGTAGGAAGGATCACTATTGCAAAAGACATTTTTTAGCATAATCCAGACAAAAGAATGGTTAGGGTTTTGATGTAAGTGGATTTCAAAGATGGTTTAGCAATGGAGATTGAATCAATAGAAAATATTGGGTGGTGCTATAGAGGTTGGACTTCTTGAAATGCCCATTTTGATGCTTACATCTCATGAAATCAACCATTTAAAGGAATGTATGTCTCCAAGAAGAACTTTGTAGTATAAATAGAAAGAATGGGTTAAAAAAACCATTGCCTTGGTTTCAACAATCCAAAAGAAAACATGAATTCCACCTCATTTGCCCCCTTCTAAAAAATCGTTTCTATAGGGAGTATGGAGGAAACAAGCCCTATTGCATTACAACTAGGGTTTCACCTGCATAGAGAACCGTTGTTAGTAGCAGAAGTAAAAATGATTGTGAAACCTCATGCAACCACATACACGATCTGGTGTAGCAACAAATGCAAGGCCAGTCGCTTGGTGCAACCACTTGTTGCAACCGTCTACAACTTGCTTTGGAGCTCATTTTGCAAAAGGGTTGGGTTGCACATATAGGATGAGGGATTTGGATGAGCTCCAAGTTGTCAACGCACTTATCCATTCCTGCAAGCCTTAGTCCAAACCTTTCCCAAAAGATGGACATAATACCTTCAATGGATCTCTCTCCCTCATATCCATGTAAGAAATCTCTCATTCTCTTCGAGAGAGCACTCATTGGAAATTTTATTGGGATATGGCCTAGCCCAAAAGAAATGGAACTCTTGATTACAGAGCATTGGGCCTCTACGCTATAGGGTTAGGTAACTCTCTTGTTGTTGGTAGGGGATACTTCATCTCTCTTTTTTCTAAATAGAGATGATAAAGATATGGTTTTCCACTTTGGATCCTTCTTCATGGGTTCGAGAGGAATGTTTCTTGCTCCTCGATCTCTAGACTTTAACCCATAAGATGGTATCACAGTTGCATTAATTTGTGTAAAGTTTCCCCATCTCCCTCTTCATATTTGTGGGGAAAACTCATTGATCAACATCAACAACAAGATGGGCCATTTTTTGGATAGTGCAAATCCAAAAGGGGGTCAGTTCCCTTGTACCAGAATTTGTGTGGAAGCTAACCTAGAGAAAGGGCTTCCAGAGACCTTAAAACTTAATGTTGAGGGTTAGATTCACATTCAGGAGGTGGACTATGAGAATAATTCACTCGGATGCAATGTTTTTCATATATATGGACACTTTGCCAAAATCTACCCAAAACTAAAAGAAGAACAACAAACTGAAAAGGCCCAAAAATCAAAGAGACATAGCTCAATATGGTATTTAATTAGTGCCAAAACCCTTTGTACAAAGAGCTAGTACAACACAGAACTCCCAACCCTCCAAACTCATCTCCTACAGGAATCTCGCCGAGAAGCAACAATAAATTTGAAACCCTCAAAGAACTGGAAGATTCAAAGCCAAAAATAACATGGGAAAAGAGTCCAATAAACCCTTCTATTATAGATCCAGAAAAGGTGGAAACGGATTATTTTGATTCAATCTTGTCGGCTTCCAGGAAAGAGGCATGGCCTATACAAGATGCTTCGACTCCTGAAGGGTTGGCCGACATAGTCTCCAACTTCATAGTCTTAGTGGAAAATGCAAATCAAGGAATTTTTCCCTCTCTATAAAGGACACAAGGCATCCACGATGAATCTCAAAGAGTAGATGCAAAAAAGAACAAGAGTTTGCAATAGGATGGTTCTTGGGATTTCACCCTTCTCCAAACTTGGCAACTACTCTACATTTGGAGGGACATTAGTATGGTCAATGTATGTTAGTTCAATTCCCCGGTTCTTCGTCATTAGTATATATTAAAGTATTATTTGCTTCTTGAGCTTTAGGTAATTAGGAAAAAAATAAAGAATAATCCCCTATGTCCCCCTATCATCCGTCTCCCACTGTTGTTTGTGCATCTTCATCTCTCTCCTTTAATATTGTAGAGCCACAGAAGATTTGGGGGGAGGGGAGGTTTGAAGACTATGGGGACCATCCAAGAAGAAAAAGAATCCAAACAACATAATTCTCATGTGCTTGTTCCATACAAACTATGCCCTAGAAATACTATCTAAAGTACAAAAAGAGGGGAAGTTAAGGGAGGTTTAGAAGTGGATGCAAAAAAATCCAATCTTGTAGAAAGAAAGTCTCTCATATTCATGGCAAAATAAAGGGCTTCAAATGAGGTGAAGGAAGGCAAATGACTAACTATCAAAGGTATTCTTAGAGTAGGCAAACCCCATAAAAATATTCCTGCATGGTTATCCTTTCTCTAATTGTTAGAAGGATAGGGTGTGCCCCAAAGCAATTAGCCATAAAAAGAATATTCTCTATATACAAGCTTGTTGTTGTAATGTTCTAAGAAACATTGTGCTTTGGGTTCAGACCCGTAGAAATCATTGAATCCATATTAAAGGATTGAATATTTTGCTCCATTGATGTTGATGGTTTATCTGGGGGGCTTGTAACTAGGTGTAATTCTCATTTTGATGTTATTTTTTCTTTTTGTCTTTTGTAGGTATTGTCTTAAAGGCCAAGCTAAAGGATTAGTTAAGTTGGTGAAGGTGGTGAACCTATATGGTCCATACGGAAACATGAAACCTTTATGGGATCTTTTAAAGGATCAATAAATCTTCTGAGGTGACAATGTCATAGTAGGTGGTGACCTAAACTTGAATTTGAACATAAGGAAAACTTGGGGTGAGTTGGTGAGGCCAAATCCTCTAGTGGATTTGTTTTCTCCCAAACTTTTGTAGACTTGAAATTAGTATATATTGATCCTATTTAGGTGGTATAAACTTGGATAAATTTCATAATATGTAGAGAAAGAATATCCAAAATATTGGACTGGTTCCTAGTGGAAGAAGCATAAAGGTTCAAATCTTGGGTAGGGGATGGAGGTTCTACTAACCATTTGTCTATCTTCCTCAAAAGAAAAAAAGGATCATAACTACCCTGCACCATTGAAGTTTAAATATTCCTAGTTAAAGGAGGAGGGTTTCAAACAATTAGTGGTCAAGACCTGGAAGAAATACGATGCATATGTTGGGGAGTCAACTATTTTTCACTTCTTAAACAACCTCATTCAAGTTAAAAAGGTGCAAGAATCTTGAGCAAGCGAAAAATTAAAGGAAACCAAAAATACATGAAGGAAGTAGAGGTGAAAATAAAAGTATTTTTATGTAAAATTATTGTGGTGTTTATATCTTTTTGAAGAACAATCTATGAGGCTGAAAACTCTAGAAGGAAGAAAGAAAGATTTGTTGGAAAAGGAAGAGGTTGAGTGCAGGCTAAAATGCAGGACAACTTGGTTGGTTGAGGGTAACGATAATACAATTTTTTTTCAAAATTAAAAATTATATAAAATGTGCCGATGTAATTTGGGATATAGGTATGGCTTATGGTACAAGGGGATTATTTTTTCCAGAGATTGCAAGAGCTAGTAAACAACACTTTTAGATGTTATTCAAGGAATGTATTGTTGGAAATACTGAGAGGGGGGGGTGAATCGATATTGAGCACTTTGTACCATTTCAAACATTAGTTATATCATGTAAACATTAACCATTAACAATCTCATTCATCATCACATAAACCATACACAATGCATAAGAGATTTAACGTTGAAACCCAAATGGGAGAAAACCACAAAATTATTTTTCTTCTATCATGTCAATATTACATTCATAAGAAGTACCCACTTCCAAGATTCTCCAGCACCAACCCCCTGATTTATAGGCACCAACCTAAAGGAAGCTCTTGCTCCCTGATTTACCAGCACCGACTGGAAGGAGGTTCCAACCCCCTAAGATCACAAGAACCAACCTGAAGAGAGGACTCCAATCCTTAGTGAGACCCAACTCACTATATTTACCAACACCAACTAGAAGGAAGCTACAACTCCCTATCATTGCCCCATATTTCCACCTTGATATGAATAAGAGAATCAATTTATCACCATCACTTTCTCTAGCACAACCTATACATGTATCGTTGTCTCTATCAATCAATGCCTATATCACTTCTTTAGTCAACCTGTACCTATATCATGGTCTTTGTCAACCTGTATCATTGTATCACAACCTCTGTCTAAATGCCCCAATCATTGTCTCTGTCAAAATGTATCATTGTGTCTATCAACCTATACATACATCTCTGTCGATATACCTATATAATTGTCCCTGTCACCATCATTGTATCTCTATCTCAATGCCACAATCACTGCCTCTCTCACAATTCCAATATCAATGTCACAATGCCACAATCATTGTCACATTGTCTTAATATATGCCATACTATATCAACCTGTACATGCCTCAAATATATACCTAGAAACAATCATCCATCGATTTCATTTGGATCCTCAACTTTTACATCATATACATTTCCAAAACATTGAACATTCCAAGATATTATCCATATTCCACAACATAACCATGGAGTATGCCAAGATAATCACTATGATTCATGCCAAGACCATCATAAAATGTACCAATATAATTACCGCCATCTATTCCAATATCATCATCAAGTATGCTAAGATATAAGCACAGGATTATGTACAAACTTCATACATTTTCAAGACAACAAGATGGACCCTGGTCACAATCATTATCTCTATCTAAATGCCCCAATCATTGTCTCTGTCAACATGTATCATTGTGTCTATCAACCTATACATGCATCTCTGTCAATATACCTATATAATTGTCCCTGTCACAATCATTGTATCTCTATCTCAATGCCACAATCACTGCCTCTCTCACAATGCCACTATCAATGTCACAATGCCACAATCATTGTCACAATGTCTCAATATCTGTCATACTATATCAACCTGTACATTCCTCAAATATAGACCTAGAAACAATCATCCATCGATTTCATTTGGTATATCAACTTGTACATGCCTCAAATATATACCTAGAAACAATCATCCATCGATTTCATTTGGATCCTCAACTTTTACATCATATACATTTCCAAAACATTCAACATTCCAAGATATTATCCATATTCCACAACATAAACATGGGCTATGCCAAGATAATCACTATGATTCATGCCAAGACCATCATAAAATGTACCAATATAATTACCGCCATCTATTCCAATATCACCATCAAGTATGCTAAGAGATAAGCACAAGATTATGTACAAACTTCATACATTTTCAAGACAACAAGATGGACCCTGCTTTGTAACCTAAGTTACAAGGTGATATTGAAGGTTATTGGAGATAGATTGACAAGTGCATTATTGAATGTAATCTTAGAAGAACAATATGGTTTCCTATTTAATAGACAAATAAATGATGAAGTAGGGATTGCGTAGGAAGTTCTTCACTCAATATCCATTGGCAAAATATTAGCAGTGGGTATAAAAATAGACCTTGCCAAGGCATGTGACAAAATCAATCGGTTTTATATCATATTGGATCTCTTGTATATTGTATTGAATTTACATGTTGTTGACTAGAATATGGGTTGGATAAATCAAGCTCCTTTGAAATACTCGTAAATGGATCACAGGGTTTTCTAGGCTTCAAAGGGCCTTAGACAAGGATTCTCCTTATCTCCTTTTTTTCTCCTAATAGTATAACAAGGTTTAAGTAGGTTAATTATAGAATCCAAGAGGGAAGGAATCAATAGAGGAATAAAACATTGCAGGTTCTATCAAATTAATCCACTTGTTGTTCGTGGATCATATTCTACAATTGAAAAGAGGGTCTCTCAAGGAATTGAATTATTATAAATTCATCTTGGATACCTACTGCAAAGCAATAGGATGGAGGTCAATATGAAAAAAAACTTGTTTATTGTTTAATGGAATTAGAAACAACCTAAAAAGACATATCATACATATATTTCACGTGATTTATGGAACGATGCATGAAGGAGTAAAATACCTAGTATTTCACTTAAAGAAAAATAACAATAAATATATAGATTGGTTATGGCTAGTAAAGAAGATAGAAGTTAGGTCTCATTTTTGTGTCTTAGTTGGTTGTCTTGGGGAGGCACTTTAGTGCTTGTCAAGTCAATTTTGGAAAGTGCATCAGCCTATTGGTTGTGAATTGCTCATATGCCAAAATATTTACTAGATTTGATTAGAAAAGGTGCTTTAGTTTTCTTTGGATTGTAAAAATGGTAGTTGAAGGTATTCTTCTTGTAAAATGTTCAAGGATTGCTAAATCAAAAGAGGTAGGTGGTTGGGGCTTGAATATTTTTTTATCTTCAATAATGCACTAGCAAAATAAATTATATGAAGAACCCTCTTCAATGAGGGTTTGTTGGGGAAAATAACAAAGGCAAAATATCTACAGGGAAGGAATCAAAAAGATTGGACTAGGTAGGAGAGAAAAATCAATTAAAGGTGTATGAAATGTTTGGAAAATTTTGCCAATAACCTTTCTTATATGTGATTGGACTACTTGGGATATTGGACAAGGAAATAATATGAGAACATGTGTTGGTTTGTGGATAGGATGTACTAGAAACTACAGACTGTCAATCTCTCTTATTAAAAGTCTACATGCAAAAGGAATCTAAAAGTTAGTTGGTATTTCATTACAAGGGGATCTAGGGGGATGGTTTCAATATTGGAAATCAATTGAGGTTTTGGAGCTTCAAGATGAACATGTGACATAGTGGAACTAGTATATGAATAATCTTAGGTGTAGTTGTAGTGTTCTAAAAAATCAAAATGATAAGCTATAGTGATCAAGAAATAAAGCTATGGGAAGGAGTCCAAAATAAAGGAAGGAACATATGATGAGAGAAATTGGTGGTGGAGACAGGTCTAAAAGTTGGGAAGTCTTCTTAAAACTAGGATCTTCTTGTGGATATACCTAGCCAACAATATTTTGACTTGGGATAATGGTCAAAAGAGGAATTCAATAGGACCTGACTATTGCATCTTTTATAAGGACGTAAATAAACATGTTGATCATATCTTTGTTACCTATTATTTTTACGATTGTTTGGAAAGATGTTCTACAGGGTATCAAGGTTACAACTCCTTTGATATACCCTTTCTCATGGATTGATATTAAGCATGGGTTCCAAATAGATATGTTCAAAACCAAAAAGCTTTACCCAGTTATGTCTTGGGGGGTGTGGCTAGTTATAAAATAAAATGACATTTGAAGGAAAATAAATGTCAATGGGTTTTATGTCTCATCAATTGACGCTTTCATATGGAGAAGGTTGGAAGCCACCAAAGCAGAAGGGTACAATATGCTTAAATGGAATATATATCTATTTCTCAAAGCCTTGGGGTTTTTTTATGGTGCTTTTCAAGGTACCCTAGGAATAATTCATGTTGTGTCCATTCTCTTTTGAAACAATTCTTATTATTATGCTTTAAAATATGGGTCAGGTCAAGAATATAATAATGGATTTGGATTCTAGGCCTTGTGGATTATGATGTTATTGAAAAAGGTGTTAGCAGGTTATAGGTGTCAAGGGACTCAAAACTTCTAGTGGATTGGATAGATGAAAAAAAACAAATTTCAAACCTAGCCCTAGGTCCCATAATGGAAAAATCATAAGAGGTGAAAAATCAATTTGAAGAAGTTTTGTTTCCCACGTCTACAAGGAGTTTGACTCCAAAGCATACATGTTTTTTAAAGAAGTTATTTCCATGTAGAAAGGATCTCTAGTTGAATAGGAATTAAGGGAAAATGTCCCTTTTGCTAAAAATGTTGGGTCTTTCTTTTAATGATCTACTCACTCTATTTTAGAGCAAATTCTATTATGGTCAAGTCAACATTTTTGTGAATCTAGTTGAGTCTAATGTAATTGGTCTTTTGAGAGACTAGAAAAGAACCAAGTTTTGTAATGATGGAAGAATGTAATATGCTTTTAGGAGTGTAGGCTAAAGAATTTTTTAAACATAAAGGGGTCAAAATATCAACTTAATTGCATTTTTATTTCCACCTTTGAAATATCAATTACAAGGTTTAGTTTTAAGATATCAATTACAAGGTTTAACCCTAAAAAAGGAACAAGGGTAGTAGATCTCACATTTATGAAAAACTGTAGAGATAAGAACATTTTACCCACCTTCGCAGTTATTTCATTCAATTATGGTATTAATGATTAAGAGTTCCACTTGCCCTTCTATCCATTAGGGTTTTGGTCTCGATGATGGATTTTGTTTTGAATCCAGAACATTGACACAACATGACTTACATTGCTGAGTATCTAAACGTTGTTAACAACATTATGTCCCACATAAATCTCTGAAGTAAACTAGATACCATGTACAAAAGGGAAGTATACAATGAAATCTGATTGCTAGAAAAATTGAGGGTTAAAATAGGAAGGACAACAAATCTCAAATTTATGAATAATCGTATAGATAATAATATCTTATCAGCCTTCACAATTAATTCATTCAGTTATGGTATTAATGATTAAGAGATCCACTTGCGCTTCTATCCATTGAATTTTTGGTCTTGTAATAGATTTTGCTTTGAATATGAAATGTTGACACAACATGACTAACACTGAGTATACAAATATTGGTAACAATTACAATATTTTGTTTCTTACAAGAAAAAGCCACACAATGAAGGGAGGGGAAGGTCAAGCAAGTAAGCATATAATCACCCCTCAACAAATCAACCATGATGTTATTGGAGGGGCCACAACCTCTATGGATGCCCCTGATGAGATAAGTATCATTGTATATTGGTGCTTATACTATGTTATATACTAATAATAACTGTTAGGATTAATTAATCCTCCCTTTGACCACATAGTCTTCATCACTTCACTAGTGAATGGGGGACACACCTAGGGGCCACCTACCACTCACTGCACCTGTCTGCATGAGTTTAGGAGCTCCAGTGACCAATCCCTATAATTTAGGAACCCACTCGGAGTGCCACCAGCAGTCTCCTTCAGTTGACTCTAGTAGGTATTCAATTATGTTCAGTTATGCTTCGATTCCCATCAGTTGGTTCACTCTCAGTCACTCTAGCGCTAGTTTGCATGATTCAAGAGAGGTTGGGCGCATTTACTCGCCTACTCTCTTCAATTAACTGGTTGTGAACTATTTTAGTGATCTAGAGTTGCATTAGTGATCTCTAGTGGTGATTTTACCACACTGAGCTAGCTTTGAAGTCATTCCAGGTAATTGGTATATTCGAATCCTATCTTAGGCATTCAAATTCTCCTATTCGTGTTACCATTGTATTACATATTTCATATTGATTAATGGATGTAATGTAATTCTTCCAATTATTGGTCTCATGTTTGTTCTGCCATAAATTATGGATCAGTCTTAACTGAATTCTTCTCTCTCTTCTGTAGCCTTCTTTGCTAATTGAATTCATGCAGGCCTGAAGATCCTATGCTTCATTAAATTTAACAATAACAACAAATGTGTGACAAGAAGGAAGGTTTTATAGTTATTCCAAATTTCCTCAAGATAAACATATCTCATTGTGATCATTATTCCTTAATTCCTCACACACACATGCCACACAAAGGAGACTGGGGAAGGTTAAGTAAGCAAGCATAAACACCTCATAGGCAATTCCATGATATTAGTAGGGGTTGTTGAGAATATAGTTGTTATTGATGTCAAAGGAGTTTAGAAATGACAAAGGAATAACCAATAGACATGGTAGCAGGATGAACTTAGTAAAAGACAATCCGGAAGATCGACGGTCAGGAAAGAATTCACAAGAGATCGACGATGCGGAAGAAAGATTACGGAAAGGAAATTATGGAATCACTTTTAAGAAATTTGGAAAACCTGCAATCTGCAATCTACATATGATCTAAGATCGACGATCAAGAAAGAGTCTGCATGAGATCGACTATGCAGAATAAATCTTATGGAAAGCAAATTGCGGAAGCACTTTTAAGAAATTTGGAAAACCCGCAATCCACAATCTGCATCTGATCTAAATATCAATGGCTAGGGAAGAGTTTGCAAGAAATCAACGGTGCAGAAAGTGCCTTGCGGAAAGGAAATTGCGGAAGGACTTGTTGAGAAAATTCAAAATGTGTGTCTGCAATACGCAATATGATCTTAGATTGACGGACATGAAAGAGTCAGCAATGGATCAACGACTCGGGATGGTTGCGGAAAGGCAATTACAGAAGGATTTTTGTTGCGGAAATATCATTGCGAAAAAAAGGCAAATTAAGAAGAATTTCTGGTGAAGAATTATCATTGCGGAGAGGCAATTTTGGTAATATTTTATTGCGGAAAGATATGACTGATAAACCTAAATAGAGTTAAAGAATTGTTAAAGTGAAGAATCGAGTTTTCATGAAGAGGCATGATCTAAGAATGAAAAGGTGTAACGGTGAAGAGATGTGTTCACAGAAAACATGTTAGAGGGTATTTATAGATAGAGTGCTAAGTGAAAGAAATCGTCTCTGCAATCCAAATCGTAGCAGCAACTAGAAGAGGCAGAGACCAATGACGTGAAGAAGTATTTGTGACAGAGATTGAAGGAAAAGGAGATATGGAAGATTGACAAAAATATATTAGGGTGGTGCTAGGGTAGGCTATGTTCCTGCAAGGGGGTCGTAGCCTCCTTCCAGTGGTAGCTGGTAAATAGGGTGTAGAAGCATCCTTTCAGTAGCAGTTGATAAAACCAGGGGGTCGTAGACTCCTTCCAGTAGTAGTTGGTAAAGAGGGTGTAGTAGCATCCTTTCAATAGCAGCCGATAAAACCAGGGAGTCGTAGACTCCTTCTAGTAGTAGCTAGTAAATATGGTGTAATAACATCCTTTCAGTAGCAGCTGATAAATCCAGGGGGTCATAGCCTCCTTCCAGTAGTTGCTGGTAAATAGGGTGTAGTACCATCCTTGTATGTAGTAGCAGGAAGAAACTATTTGTAAATATAATTTTGCAATAAAAGGAAGTATTGGTGGTTTACCCAATTGGGCTTCCACAATAAATTTGTGTTATGTGTGTTCTTGTTGATCATGTGTGTTAATGACTAAATTAAAAAGTGGTTTAAATTGTTAAAAGTTATCAATTCTGATTCACCCCCCTCCCCTCTTAGTATTGTCCAATATTCCAACAGGGGTCACTTATTAGGAATTACAAGCAATAAAATATAACAATATGCAAGAAATTAATAACCACAAGTAACCACACATTATACACATTTATTTTACATTGGAAAAACCCATGCAGGGAAAACCAACACCAATGAAGATATTCATTAACATGGCCAAAACCGACCAACTGAGCCAAGCGAACTAGCCACTGCTCATCTCCAGGCAACTTTACAGTGGAGCTCCCTCAATCCTTATAAAGGCTTCATCACATGCAATACCATGGGACAATACCATGGGCTACAAGAAACCATGTGCTAGACCTAAACCACCTATGACTCATTCCCGAGTCAAGGTTAACCCTAACAATCCCCCCTTTAAACTTGAATTGAAGTAATCACCAACCCCCTCAAAGTTTTACTTTGGAATCTCATATACCCCCCTCAATGTTTTACCGAGGAATCTCATATACCCCCCTATCACCTAGGTTTATCTCGCGACTTCACCGGTGAGTTACTAGGGGTATGCATGCCTTACCAGGTCTAACACACATATGCTCATTTACATGCAAACAAGTCCATTTTTTTTCAAGTGTCTTCATGGTGACTACACCATCACCATCTATTACTTCATCCTCTCGCTTTCCCATGCTTGTCTTCTTGCTTGTTTTATGCCATGCTCCTTTTGTATATGCATCTAACATTGTCATTGACATCCATATAAAAAGAATCCATATACCGAATTACAAGGGTCCTCAACTGTTGTAACCGCCATTTCTCTAGGAGTTCTCTTCACATACATGGATCATTAATCTTGGTCCCACAACTAAGATTAAACTACCTCACATTCCTTCCCCGGTTGAAGACTCGAATTCTCCAATTCCACATCAAGCAAGGTTACAAGTACACCTGCCACCCTCGTACTTATCCCAATGGTTCATTCCACCCTCGATGCAACATCCCTTCTCTGTGCATAAGAAGGATACCTTGTGCTTCTGGCACCCGAAGAAATTACATTCTAACAAGGAACCCCAAAATATTGCTAACTCACTGGTAAATTATGGGAGATATACCTAGGTGATAGGGGGTGTATGTGATATCCCCAAGTCAAGCTTATAGGGGGGATTATTAGGGTTAACCTTGACTCGGAATGAGTCAAAGTTGA
This sequence comes from Pseudotsuga menziesii, assembly GCA_001517045.1. Classification (NCBI taxonomy): domain Eukaryota; kingdom Viridiplantae; phylum Streptophyta; class Pinopsida; order Pinales; family Pinaceae; genus Pseudotsuga; species Pseudotsuga menziesii. The sequence continues at coordinate 267,557 of LPNX010739789.1, forward strand.
TTGAGGTCTAACACATGGTTTCTTGTATCCCATGGTATTTTTCCATGGTATTGGTGGCTAATGGTATTTGGTGACCCATGGTATTGCATGTAGGGTTGAGGAGGCTTCATTGTAAAGTGTCCTTGAGGTGAGTAGTGGCTAGCTTACTTGTCCGAGATGGTTGGTTTTGGCCATGTAATGAAGATCTTCGTTGGTGCTGGTTTTTCCACGCATTGGACCGAAAGAAATTTTTGGGATGTTTGTTGGCCAACAATTTATAGGCCCACGGTATTGGGTGACCCGTGGTATTTTCCCATTGTAATTCCCTTATAAATGGAAATCATTGTAATATGGTTGTGTATTGTATTGTAGCATTATAAAAGCGATCTTTATGATTGTGAGAGAGTGAATAGGAAGTGCAACGAGGTTGCTGCAAGTTGTATCCCTTCATTTTGTTGGGTGGAATAATAATAAAGGACTGACAATTTTTGTGTGGACGTAGCCCATCTTGGGTGAACCACATTATATCTGTGTATCTCTTGTAATGTGTTTTAATATTTGCATATTGTTTATTGTTTATTGTTATTGCTCTATGATCCTATTTTTCTAACCAAAGATGGGTTACGTCCACACAAAAATTTCCAGTCCTTTATTATTATTTCGTCCAACAAAATGAAGGGATACAACCTGCAGCAACCTCGCTGCACTTCCTCTTCACTCTCTCATAGTCTCTCTCTCACAAGCATAGAGATCACTTTCACAGTGCTACAATATAATACACAACTGTATTACAATGCTTTCCATTTATAGAGGAATTACTATGGAAAAATACCACGGGTCACGCAATACCATGGGCCCGTAAATTGTTGTCCAACAAACATCCCAAGTTCAAAGATGCCACATGACGGGTGCATTTATTTGTTATAATTAACATGCACAACACACACAAAAACACACGTGGAGGAGGGAGGAGAAGGTCGAGCATTCAAGCATAATCACCTTGCAATCAATCAACCATTATGTTAGTATGAAAGAACTATCTATATGGATTCCACCTTACAACCAACATGAAATAGGTGGTAAGGAGATTTTATAGTCATAAAATCCATTCCAATACACCCCACGATAGGAATACTCGACTTTTATTAATGTAATATGAATACCCCATCTAAGATGGGGCGGATATATTTGAACTTTGCACCTCTCCCATTAAAGAACAAAGTCTTTACTAGTTGATTAGGCAATAATCTCTCTCTCTCTAGAGAAAAAAACACATTTCTTATTCAAGTAGAACAAAACGTGCATTCTTCAGGTGCACTATACCAATTGTACGGATGACTCAAAGTTTCCAATATCAACCAAAATGAAGTACAAAAATAGTAAATAAAGATGCTTTCTAGCCTAGATATCAACCTTCATAGCTCTAATATAAGTTATTGATAGTTTAAAAATTGATTATAATCATCCTTTCAACAAAACATTCCCTAAAAATTACACAATGTCACGAGTCAAAGCAAACCAAATGAAACCTATAAGTAATCAAACTCTAAAAGTTGAATTCCACGATCTTGACAGAGACCTGATCATCTAGCTTTTCTCCAACGACTACTTCTCCCATAAATGAAAGTAGTCCATCTTTAGAAAGAGAAAAAATCAAAACTTTGGCTTGAGATTGAAAAATACTCTTTATTAGAGGAAGGGATTACAACCATATTGTAAGGTTACTCTCACTCCCCTTAATTTTTTTCCTTGAAATACATGTCCCAGGGAAACCCATGGGCCATTGGGTAGTACTTCCCCTCATTTCGAGGATGGTACTTAGGGTAAAGTGGATTTTGCAGAAGCTCAAGGCTTTGCCAATATAGTACTCAAATCCATTGCAACAATATACTCATTAAGAGCTTAACAGGTCACTCGTGGGAATTGAACCTGAGTAGGGATGTTAGCAATCATTCCTCCCAACCACCTGAGATAGACCCAACTGACTCATAATGATATTTATATGTCTATTATGTATGGAAATAGCTTAACCATGGATTGAACTTTATTTCATAAATACTTATGCATTAAGGAATGACATTGTTATTTTCTAGTGTATCATGTCTATTTCTCTTTACATGTAGGGAGGTTGTCAAATTTAAAAATCATGTCATGGATTTAAGACAACTCATAGGTATGTTGATGCTCTATTGCCAAATGGAGTAAGGAAAATAAGCAAAAATGAGTGTTTATAGACAACCAAGTTTGGAATACATAATCAATTTGACCGATGTTTAACTTGCACTTTAATCACAATATGACTAGTAATTTAGTCATACTTGACAAAGTTGAATTGACTCAGTCTCCTCCAAGAGCACGGTCATACAGAAATTGAAAACTAGTGTCAAGTTTAATCAATGTTAAAGTTTTACATTCAATATGAATGTTCTTTACATGGGGTTTTGGAAATGAGGTCATTAAAGTTGCAATGGAGCAAATCCTCCAACCCATAAATTTTACTGGTTGGACAACAAGTCGGCTGTTGGTCTCCTATTTTGACTATCCACTACAACATTTTCTAGCCTAAGTCTTATGAAACCACATAATAATCAGTTTTATTAGTGTTGATTTGTACATGGTCATGCCTTTATGGAGATCAATGTTTATAGGTTTTGGTAAGTGATTTTTAAATGCTTATTCATTACTTTGATTAGTTTTTATGCATATAAATAGGGCCTTTTAGTTTCATTTAATGATAGGTCAAATAATAAGTCTTTGTTCTTTCTTTTCTATGCAGGGATATTTTTGTTACATAACTCAACGTTTGTCTCGGCGTTCCAAAGTCGATTTATACTCGCTGAACCTGCGATTTGGGGATTCTGCCCACATTGGAGATGTCTCTTGGATCACATTGCCTTCCAGATATCTATGCAGATTTTTCAGGTGTTGTTTCAGGGATGTCCTTTGTTCGAGGAACTGTTGTTTCCCTCTTTAGTATTATGTGTATTTCAGGGGATTTGGGCTCCCATCTTTGGTTCAGATATGCCGAGATAGCTGTAGGGTTGTTAGCTGTATCGATCCTTGTTTCAAGGTCGATTTCACCTTGTATTTTCAGTATAAAATGATTCTTGGAACCCTCAGTGAAGGAGGATACTCAAAGAAGACTGTAAACTCTATTTTATCAATATATCCAATATTTATCTTCTTTTAAAGTTGTGATTTCAGACTGGAAGGCGTTGAGGGTAGGGCCCCCTTCAACACCAATCCTTGGTATTTTAGTATTGTGCAGTAGTAGAGTAACGTTTTCTTCTTTTGACACTGTTTTCTGGAAGATTAATGGTTTTGCTCATCTATGAATGGAAATAGAATGCATGTTTGCAGATCATTAGTTAATGTCATTTGCAGTTGATTTGAACTGTAGAATAGATTGAGGAATGGTGTGTATTTAAAACCCTCTTTTGGTTTTCAGTGTGGATTGTTTCTTGATGGTTATGGGATTGGTAAATTGGGTGATGAACTTGACCTTGGTTGTTGAAGAATCGATTTACTAAAAAGAATAGATTGGACTTGATATCTCCTTTTGCTGTAGCGTTAGAGTAACTAGTGAATAGCTCGATATTCTTTTGGCTTTTGAACTAGCAAAACTGTAGGGTATTCTCGCATTGTAGAGTGTAGATTTTAAAAAAGATTGCAGTAGCAGAAGGTTTGAATATTTCAATTTACAAAGCATCTAGGGTTTGTTAGATAGTCTTTTGAGTGAGAGATTAAATAGGAGCTGAAGTTATGCTGTTTATTATTGAATGAAGTCCTAGTTTATAATACTGTTTCCTAGAATCAACATTAGTTTCATAGTATATAT
>LPNX010739794.1:0-10508 GCA_001517045.1 Pseudotsuga menziesii
TGAACAAGTAGTGCAAACTTTATCCCTTCCAATATAGGTCACCCCCTTTAATGGAACTACCATTAGTACTTTAAAAATAAACACATACCTCTCCTTCCTAATGACGCTTACTACATCTAATCTACCTTCATGCTACATGTTCTAAATCTTTAATATTGTATGCAACTACCATTAGTTCTTTAAAAAAAACACATAACACTCCTTCCTATGGTACCTAATGGTACACGTTGCCTAAGGATAAATATATGTTGATTTTGCACAAGAAAAAAAATATATATACAACATAATCGACACTTGCAATGAACAAGTAGTGCAAACTTTATCCCTTCCAATATAGGTTACCGCCTTGAAATATCTACTTGTTTCCTCTCGCTAGGGTAAGTGAGTGAGGCTATCTTCTTTTAATCCTGGTGAACCCAAGAAAAAGAGGTGTAAGATTGTTGCAATCTTTAAAGGTGCTACAATTTATTAGGGCATGTAATTTTTCTACGGATGAGGAGTCGCCTTAGCAACCTAAATTGTATTCTTGCAAATTGGCTATCCAAGCTAATGGGTGACAAAGCATATGGCAAGTTTCATAAGTGACCAAAGATGGATGAAAACATTTATAGGTCTTTGCTTTGATTCCAAGCAGAACTAGAAACTTTATGGATTGATTATTTTCTTTTTAGATTGGATGTTCAATTTCAACTGCATCATTTCTTTGACAAATCGGAGCATTGAACCAGAGCCTAACTGATGTGGTTCCAACAGTAGCTAGAAATTCTCCTAATTAAAGCTTTCCTTTCAAGATTCGATTCCCAGTTGCAGCTATATCATCGTTTTGACAAACTGACTAGGAAGTCGAATCATTTTGTTCAAACTAGATGCTACTTTTATCAATCTTGCAAGCCGGTTTGTTAACTTCCCACATCCATATGCAGATTAGGCTTCAGTGGATTGAAATGAGACATGGGATGGATTATAGATAATTAGGATCCTCCTCTCCCTTAGAGGCTTGACCTTTACATATGTCTTCAAACACCGTGACGCGCTGATGAGCTATTGTCTCATTAAATTCGAGGCCTCAAGAATGTTGCCCTTGACAAAGACAGAGATGGCATCACAGTAGAGGTATTATGGTGAAATGCATCAGAGGCCATTCAAAAGTAAAAGCTTGTATTCTCCTCATATAGAAAGGCATATTAGAAGGGATAAAAACATGTATAGATAATAGGATAGACAGACATAGAATCTCTCCAATCAAAAACATGGAATTAAACAGCATTGGCCCAAATGTGTTATGCTACTATGCTAATAAAATACCCCTTTAAAATTTACCAAAAAATAAAAGATACATTCCATGATTGTTATGAACCTGATTTTAACTTATTACCAATAGCTCTTGGCTTTCCCATCAAATGTTATATCTTTGGCCACATTTAGCAAACAATAGTAGGAAAAAGAATGGGACCAAATGATCAGCATTGAAAACTCTTACAAGAATGGGAATAACTTGTTTATCACTCCAAGAATGCAGCCCAATTACAAGAATGCAGCCCAATTATTGCAGCTGATGCTTTCAAAACCATATGTTATAGTAATTTGTGAACAATAATAATTTCCTGCAACTTATGTTTCTGAATCTGCATGTGCATAGAATTCTGTGACTGCTCATTTATTTGTGGCTGATGCCTTCCCTTGTCTATTTCAGTGGCAAGTATTCTTTTCTTTCTGGGATTTATGAAAGTTGGAAATGATAATATGCCCCATTTGCAAACCTCTGCATACCATAGAGATAGGAATTTGCTGATAATCCCAGATGATGCAGAGCAGGGTGCCCAAAGGAAGATAAGTAATGAAAGCCATTGCGAGGAGAATTTGCAAAAGAAAACATCATATAAATACAGATCATCATGCAGTAGACAGAACATTTATTATTCCGATTTAGAACTGGTTAGACTTGGGACTCAATCTTAGCTCCACACTTGTTAGGTGCCCATGTTCTGCTAGTGGCCTTGGGAGGACTGCACAAGCCATGGACATAAAAAGCTACAATCCTGATGGCCCAAGGAACAAGGGTATATGCATAGTAAAATTAATAACAAAAATAAAAATATCCCGCTTATGAGAATAGCACCACATGTTGCATGAATATAAATATCTAGTTGTAAAATCATGCTTGTATATATTAAAGAGAGTGCATTTTACATGCCTATAAATCTCTGATATATATTAAAGAGAGTGCATTTTACATGCCTGTAACAGCCTGTTGAAAGATCTGGAGATGGTCATTGTAACACCCAAGTAATATGGCCATGAAATGTGATAACACCTGAGAAATACTTATAATGATTGAGATCAGAAATATGTTGTAGATAATCATTGAGAAAAATGTCTATCAAGGTTTAGAGGGAGGCAAGGTAGCTTCATGACTCGGTAGGCTACTTCTCAAACGATATTTATCAGCAAGCAAGCAACTCATTTTAGTAACACTCTACTGCTTATGAGGATTGGTTATTAATTATTAATGTATTTCTACTCTAATAAACAAGATTATCAATTTAGTTTTGGAATGAATTTCTTTTAATTTGTGTTTGTTGTTCATATTTAAAAAACTTTGCAGGTATATTTGGGAGAGCAGTGTGTGCATAGGTATTCTTTTATTTCATTGCGGTTTTTCCTTTTTGTTATAATATTGTCCAACCTCAGCACTGAGATCTATGTTTTCTGTTTAGCACCTTACTTTAGATAATTTTGCAAGTATATATGATCTTGCTGAGTCATATGATGCAACTTCTTTGGGTCATATGTGTGTTCTGTACTTTCTGGAACACCATGAACAAATGTCTTACATGTCCGAGTAAGGAAAAATTCTACATAATTGAATAGTTACAGTGAGAGCCAGGCACTTTTCAGGATCTATCTAAATTTTTATAATCAATTTTCTGTGCAGCAACCCTTCCCTTGTAGAACGCTTACTACCAGAGATACGTGATTACTAATTTAGAATATTAAGGCTGCAGCCTTATATGCCATCATTGTAAAGGAAGTCATGATCATTTTGATTGGCTTCTATGGATGGTATCATCTTCCCGGAGAACTAGTGCAGAGAGAGGTATTTTGAAGGTGGTTCTTAGCGTTGCCAAGATTACTGCTAGTTATGTAGTATGCACCAATTTTTCAAGTGAAATTGAAGTGAAATGATTGAGAGATGTCAATTGACTAATAAATTTTTAGATCTTTTCAAAATGATCCAGAATTTTGAAGTCAGAGATAAGCCATCAATTGATATTTGATGGTTTCTCAATTTAGTTGTGTATCTCATCTAACACTTGCAATTTGTTTTTCTGTTAACAAATGCTTTTGACATTTCTACTTTGTTGTATTTCAGCAATGTAATATCAGTCTATTCATCAGGTTAAATTCCAGGTGCAAGGCCTAGGTGATTATGACATAAGAGTATGGACTTAGCCAGATGAAAAATAGTTGTAAATTGCTATCTAGGATCATCTTCAGGATGCAAGTTGATTTTAAGTGGGCCACCAATCATCATATTTATATGTACAATTGGAGCAGCAGAGCCCATGCCAGCCATGAGACAAAACAATAATAAACATAGTAACCTTTGTTTCAAATTGTGGACTGCTGACAGTTTACCCATTTATATAATTTCTTTGATGCTGGAATAAAGGAATTCAGCTCTCACAAATCTTTAGTATACCATCCTAGTTTAAATTATCTAGATGCTTTGCTATTTTATAGCATTTCTAATTCTTGACATGCTTTTCTATTTTATAGCATTTCTTAGACACCATTTTCAATAATGATCTACTCTCAGAATGACTTTGGAATCCTCAAGACAAATATGTTGTTTCCTCTTGTGAGAATGCTTTGCTAGGGCAGAGGTCTTGATGTGATTATGGGCTAAGTCTTCCCCATGCTCCTTGATCCCTACTTCAAACAAGAAGCCCATCTCTCCTATATACGGTTTTCAACACAAATGCAATCTTGTGGACACCTTTCTGCCCTCAATGATCCATGGGATCCTTGATGGATTTTAGCATACATCTAATGTTATGTTACCAAAGGGATGTTACCATTGAAGGGATTTTAGCATTCCTCTAATGGTATGTTATCATAGGGATGCTTAAATCCATCAAGGATCACACAGACCCTCAACAACAAATAGGAGTCTGCAAGATTACGTGTCCATGCAGCAAAACATGCATAGGAGAGACAGGATGCTCGTTTGATATAAGGATCAAGGACCATGGGGCTGACTTAACCCATAATCCTATCAAGATATTTTCCCTAGCAAAGCACTCCCACAAGACGAAACACCATATCTCTCTATGAAAATCCATCAAGGATCCCAGGGACCCTTGACAACAAAAACACATCTACAAGATTATGTGTCCATGTAGAAAACTATATATTAGAGAGATGGATCACTTGTTTGAAGTAAGGATAAAGGAGCATGGGGAAAACTTATCCCATAATCACATCAAAACCTTAACCCTAGCAGAGCCCTCCCACAAGAATTTTATCAACCACAGAAATATAAAAAATGAAAATAGAATTTAACTAAGAGAAACATACATACATGCAAGCATAAACTTACGCATATAAACAATTTGGCAAAGTTTTCACATCTATAAATTATAAAAATTTAAAATTGTTGTAGTGATAACAGTCAATAAAAAATTAATATATAAAAAAAGGCACAATGAAATGTTAGTGGCATAATGTTAATGTTCAAGTTAGTGTTTGGAGTTAGTTTTTCCAAGTCTGATAGTGTCTAACTACCACACATACAAATAAAGGAGTGTACAATATAAACGTTATATAACAAAAATAAAAGTATCTTCTCTCTCTGTTAGTAGTTACAAAGTTTGTTTAAGTTCAATACTGTCTAACTACCACAGATGAATAAATATGTACAATATGAACATTGCTCAAACAATAATAGAAGTATCCTCTCCTTCTCTCTCTCTTATTGTCTATGCAGGTCTTCCACAAACCTACAATATATTAGAGTGATGCCAGCTTAGAACCTATGACTGTGTGAACATTGAAAAGCCACAAATGTAGTCCCAACAAATAAGGAGGGAGCAAGCGAGTCTGAATTTATTTTTCAGACAGTTTTTTGAAAGTGTATACTTTTGAATTTCTAAGGTAAAATCTTTAGAATACTTAAAGAAGAGTTGAGGAATAATATAAAAAGATTCAAAAATAGCTTTGAAATCTATAAATAGAAGATCAAAGATGACTTGCAATGCCCAAATCAAGTCCATGCCGGCCAAAAAGAGATGCTTCACACCTGAGGTAGAAAGAGATGCCAAACAACATGACATTAACAAGAGGAGGGCATCAATCCATGACAGGCAATGATGGGAGAAATATTTGTAAATTATGGATGTAATGAAATAATACACCTTTTCCAGAAATGTAACAGCCAACTAAACATCATGGCAACAGAAGATCCACAAAGCTTTGTTTCACTGGCACAAACTTACAAATAGCTCCAGATCTGCACCCATGTGTGCTAACTTCAACCACAAGTGGTGCCCACGAAGAAAAAGGACCTATATTTTGCTCCCATGTGTGCTAACTATACAAGTTTGTGCCTTTTCCTTGTTCGGTGTATCTATGTCAGAGACGCATACTTGTGTCCACTTGAATATCTGCAAAATCATTTTTCCTATATAGCTCTTTGCATTTTTCAAAGGTGTTTGGCCTAAAAGAGCATAATTGTTACTACACCTTACACCCAAGTTGGAAAATGTGATGGCCTAAAATAGCATAATTATATAATGATGTATAAATGAAATTGAAAAGTGTTGAAGATGGGTATTGATTGAACACCTTTATGAAGGTGCGTAAATGTAGGGGCCAGTAGTAAAAGAAAGAGGGGCTTCACAGTAATGGTGAACAAGGCAAAAATACAACAAGTAGAGGGGCTTCACAATAATATAATATGAAGTCTTGGATCCGCTTGGGATCCATTTCTTATTTGAAATGTGAAAGGGTCTGCTTCGGATCCATTTCTGGTTTGAAATGCCAATGGCTCTTCATGGGATCCATTTCTGATTTTGAATGTGGAATGGTCCACCAGGGAACCATTTCTGTCCTGAGGTAAATGTTAAGCTGGAACCAAGAAGATCCTTTTAAGAAAAAAGATATTGAAAGAAAAATCACACAACAAAAACATAAATAAACAATAAAATAAGGCAAAGCATCAGACCCAAATACTCTAACATTTTCCTATAAAATAGCACAGCCCCCCTATAAAACACACAAATCTGAGAAGTTTGTATTTTGAGTTTGCAGGAGCATATTGGAGCAATCTGTATTTGGACATCTGATTTTTTATGTTTCTGGTTCATGGTTTTAACTTTTGACACATTACACATTTACCTTAGTTTGTGAAGAACGATCCACCCAAGCACTTTCCCGTCCTTTGGTGAAAATCTTGCAATGCAATCAGACTGCATCAATTAGTAGAAAATGTTTCAAATATAACCAAAACATATCTTAAAGCTGAGACTTGAAAACCTAGTTGCTTATCTTGGGATTTTATCTTCCTATTTAACTCTTAGTTGACAGAGACCAAAAATACCATGGCACTGCAGTACATAAATTTTACCATTAAGCATGCCTTCAGGGACAAAATATCAAACAAAATTGTATGCATTGAGTCCCCTAAGACCTTTGTCTGACTTTATGCTTAAGTTATTGTTGAAAAAAACATCTTAATTTTTGTGTAGTCAATAATGATACTCAAAATCGTATCTAGATTCTAAATTTCTTCATCTATAAAGACACACAAACCCATATGATACACTCTTATCAGCTTTATATTACTGAGCAATGTATGTTATGAAACATTTTTGCTGATCTATCAATGCCATGTACTTGTTACAGAAATAAAACATGCCACTCAACTGCTAGCCTCATTTTTTGAGTACACGAGATCCTCTACTCAAGAAAGGTCGTGCTGAATATAGAGATATCAATCTTCTTCGTTGAGTACTAAATTTAAAACTAGACTTAGGCTCATTGGATCCATACTTTCTATTCACTCCATAACTAGCTGTTGGACTCCATGATAACTACATCCTGCAGGGGACTAAGACAAGTAGTTCTAAGGAAGAAAACCATCGGAGCATGTTGATTAAAATGTAAACAACAGGACAATCTGAGGAAAATAATATAGGAGTTAGCTAATTTTGGAGCACATCCCATGTGAAGTTGAAGAGAAGTGAAGTTAAACTTCTAGGACAACTTGATTAATAATATAGAATCATTACTAGATCAATTAGTTAATTAAAAATTTGCAATTGATGTGGTCTATTACCACAAACTGCATAATGCAGTATGACAAAATTATTAGCTTTCTTGTAGGTGGGTATTTTTTGCAGGTTTGTGAGTTGTTTTATCTTCCATTGAAGGGGTTTTGCATACTTTCTACATATTCTCGACTTTTTTCCTTTCCTGTTCAATGGCATCTTCAAATATGTCCAAAAAACAACCCTAAAACCCCCATGAAAATGTGGTGCTGATGGAAACTACCCATGTTGAAGATTATGTAACTTTGAAAGATATTCTTGTTGTATTATTGTTGTACATATGATTTTCTTGACTATGTTTCCCCATATCCAGATCCCAACTTTTCAAACCATCTTGCAATCCATATCTGAATATGTATCTGTTCCCATGCAAGAAAGCTTTATATTCATACATTTTCTTTCAAAGCTTTTCCAGAGCTCACAGAATTAACCTTGCAGGATTGAATCGGCTTTAAATAAGTTGTTTTCATCAGAATATCTCATTAATGACCTGGCTAAGCATTACATAAAATGTCTCTATAAAACATGATCAATGGCTTTGGAAAGTTCATGAGATTGGACTTTCTGAGTATGGACGGTGCCCTTTTGATGTTGGAAACAATTCTAGAGTAGCTTCTTGTAACATAGCTTTATATACTTTTTTATTTTTGTTTCAAATGTGAGATTTTAGGTGACCTCTTTATACTTTGCCATGGAAATTGTGTGTAAAAGTACTGCGCATGCCTTTGAATTACAGACCCTTGCAATAATTCAATGATGTCCAATAAACAAACAGATAAGGAAGCCTGTGTACCATACCTTATTGCATGACTCGAGAGATCTCTTATATTCATCAATTTTCTGATAACATGCTACCACATTTAAATGCAAGGAGCTCTGCATAGGGAACATCTATATCAATTTTTTATGCTAATCATACATCATAAAATAAAACAAGCAAACAGAACAATGTCAGGTTTCCTTCTAAACAGTGGACACTAGACTCAATTAAGAGAGGACATTAATCAGAAATTTCAGCAGACATAACCTGTTCAAGAGTGAGCAAAAACAAAGTAATTATTTTCACCATAACATTTGGGAACCCCAATAATTATGTGAGACATGATGAATACAGCACATGACTTGTGGATTGACATTGTACATCTAGTCGAGAATAACAATATTGTTATAACAAATGGCATTACCCTTGTCTACACAAATATCTTCCCCTCATCATCATCCTGTGGATTGACATGATTGAAGTCCTTCAGCATCTATAGATACAAAAGAACTTTCACAACCCTGAACAACTTTGTGCAGTTATTTCAAACTTCATATTTTACGTCTACGACACTAAAACATGAAAGAAACTAACAGAGAAATATTCAAAAATGGAGGCTAAATAATAATTTTAGCTTAATTTCTGAAATAAGATCCATAAGCAGATGTATTCTATTTCTCAGTAAGAAAAAATGCATTCCTGCTGTGCATGCTTCTCATGGAAATCAAAGAGATTCTCTGAATTAAATGTATGTCATCCAAACAAGCACATATGCAAGACGCTATAAACATAAAGCATGCTTCTCCCCTCCTGATGAATGTGGTACTTCACGAATTGGATGTTTTCTCCCTCTCTATTTGTAAAAAGAGAAGGCTCCAATATGGACGGTTTGCAGATGACTACACTATAGGGACTGGGGCGAATTCGGATAGCCTCGCACTCCATATAATAACCCAATTTAGCCAGTTCATTAAAAATGAGTTGGGCAGACTTTCTTTTCAGGTTAAATAGGTAAAGAAAATTGGTTGTATATTAGGGGCAAATCTGTAGGCAATTTCCACCTTAAAAAATAAAAACTTGCATCCATCGCTTGGGTTTAAACACAAAAAAAACACAAACTTGTATCCATCGCTTGGGCTTAAACACAAATATCTGATATATGGTTTGATTTCTCGTGCAGGGTTTCAGAGAACCCTTGTGCAGCAACCAGGTTTTGCAATTATAGGATTAAGAATAAAATATCGGCACATATTGGGCAATCGACCCTGCTTGATGCTAGGCAATGTGCTGGGCAAATTTCTCGTGCAGGGTTTCAGAGAACCCTTGTGTAGCAACCAGGTTTTGCAATTATAGGATTAAGAAGAAAATATCGGCACATATTGGGCAATCGACCCTGCTTGATGTTGGGCAATGTGCTAGGAAAATTGCAACAATGGCTGCGATACTAGGTACATTTTAATGACCTTACAACAAAAACCCACGCTCTGCAAAACTATAATGTAAAGAAAGCTAATAGAAGTGAATGTACTCCCACCGTATAAAATAGAAAGAAATATGACCGGTAAAGAAAGTTGATAGAATCTAATGAACTCCCACTGCAGAAATTAGAGAAAGAAATATGCACAGTGGAAATGTATGAGAATCTGTAAACATTCACAAAAACCCTTGGATGACAATCGGGTATCAAAACAGGGCACAAGAAGTATATAATTTGATGTGGCAAATGCAAATAACAAGAACATGCATCGCTTACATCAAATAAGGGAAAACAAATGGGGATGAAAAATAGACTGTCGTACCTTAGCGGGCCATGCCAGAAATCCCTTGACCTTGGCGAGCACAAGATCTATGGGCCTCCATTGTCTGCAGGAGCCTCCATTGTCTACAGATAGCTATTTTGCCTCCTCATCTTTTTACATTTTTTGCCAAGATTCTTTCTTCTAAAAGCTAATGAGAATTACTTTATCACTTAATGGATTTGTTAGATTTCTTGTTTTTGGTAATTTAGGTTGATTATTTTGATTAAAAGGTATTTGCAAATTGTAAAACAAACTTATACAAAATACTGAATGTAATTTTGTTTTTGTGTTTTAATGCAACAGGACAGTTGATAATTAGGTACATCGATGCTTTAATATCCAAGTTTCCATACATATATTGGTTTAAATTAACAACTACCCCAGGAGGTGCAAAGATACAAAGATACATCGAAAAGAAAAAAAATAAAAAGTAGAGTAAATGTGATGGAGTGAAAAAACAAAAGAAAAAATTAAAAATGAAATGAGATTGAAAATTTATTAAAAATGTATACACATGAAAAATAGTATAAAGTAATGTTAACTATAACGAATAACTTGGTATATATTGTACAAGTTAATCTTAAAGTACTTTAAAATATCAATGTCAAGGTATATCAC
>LPNX010739819.1:15738-44569 GCA_001517045.1 Pseudotsuga menziesii
AAATTTTTATCTAACTGAAATACCTTTCCAACGGTGCAGAAATGCGGTCAAACAGAGTTACAGAAATCAAGATATGGGTCCTCCAAGATAGGTGTTTTTTCAGTGACATTCAATGACTTTCATGAAGTGCCGACATGCGACAAAATCATGGGAAAGTGGTCACAGGAAGAGATGTGTCAGAAATGTATTCCATAATAATCCAAGCTATAGTATTCTAGGCAAACCTCAATCCATAAGTGTCCTTTTGTGCGCCGACATAAGGAAAGTCGGCACTCGGATGGAGAGGTGCCATTCTGGTGTATAACACCCCCCAATTTTGACCTTTCTCTCGGTCCTCTTTACTATCCTTTTCCTTTCCCTATCATGAAACATAGTGTTGAAATCTGGTACCTCCTCCCATTTCTTCTACTTAAAAGGAATTAGCATAAGGGTGGGGACCATAGCCTGTCCTTATGTGTGGCCAGCAGCTGCCTCAGGTTCTTGAATATCAAGGTTTCCCAAGTCCTAAGCTTGACTGTCTGCTGTATCGAAATTTGATTGCTTTTTCACTGTCTCTATCAACTTTATCTTTTCTGCTTCCTGCTTTTTCAGCTCCTCATCCATCTTTCTTTTCTTTTCCACTTCCTCACTCTTGGCAGCTTCTTCTACCTTTATAGCTACTTCTAGTGCAACTCTTCTCTTTTCCTCCTCTTCTCCTTTGATCCAGCTTTCAGCCTCTTGTGCTAGTCTCCTAGCATCTTCATTTCTTTTTCTAGTTTCTTCCTCCTCTACCTTTGCTTGCTCATCCTATCCTTTTCCACCTTTGGTGGTGATTTTATTCTTAAACCTTCTTCTTAAGGATGTTATATTTTGTGCACTATGGAAAATGGATTCCTCTTTTTCCCGGTGGCTGGTGTATTCAAAATGTGCATTCACCTCTTTGCAGTGCTCTGCAACCTTATTCCGGGAATCATTCCTGTGGAAACGCATTTCCCCAACTCTTCCATGAATTTGTCGGTTTTCTTCACCCTAGTAAACTTGTAGCTTCTCAACCTGAATGGCAAAGGAGGGAAAGCTACTTTCTTATGTTCAAATAGAAAGCTCCCTATGCCATCTAAAAATACTTGTCTCACTGCCTCTTTGTGGACTACATAGTCAGTGGCATACTTAGGCAGTATTGAGGGTGCTCTGGAGCATCCAAACATTCTGAAATATAATCCATCCTCAGTCAAGTAATAGTCTGCATATTCTTCAATCACCTACAATGCCTCCTCCGACATGCAGTTGCACTCTTTCAAGAAAATCAGGGTATACAATGGCATAATGAAGTGCTCACACACTTCCCTATAGTGACTGTGGTATTTGTGGGCCCACAGTGGCTTTTATTTTGAGTAGACTATCATTCTTTCTTCGTCCCAGATACACCTCAGATTGGGGAAGGGTTGGTTGCACAGTATGCAATCTATCAATATAGAACTCATGTAGAACTCTGATCTCTTCTGGGACACACCTCCTAATGCTGAAGCAAGGCAGACTGAGAGGCTGTTGGACATAATGTTTTCCCAATTGAACACTGTCCCCTATGTTGCAACATAGAAAATGATAGGCACACACTCTAATTTGAAGCTTTTATCGTGGGCCCTCCCAAAAATCCTGTTCAGCATCACGGCAATGAACCTGTAAGGGGTTCTTAGACTTGCAGTGTCATATTCTTCGGTCGACCCAGTTCTAAAGTTCTTTCCAGGCATGAGAATCCTCTTAAGTGTCTCAATTAGGTCCATCCTGATTGCCTTCAGCCAGTCCTCAGTCAAGTACACCTGTTCTTCTGGTAAGTGGTGGGCCAGTGCCACATACCCAAGGCTATAAGTAGCATAACCCTATTTAGCAACATTTTCCAAAATCATGGTGGTTACATCTACCCAGGGCAGAATCCACCCAATCAACTCTAAGCATGGAAAGAGCTTAGGTAGAATAGCAATTTTCATCAAGGAAGATCTCTCTATATTGGCATAGATGGTTTCTTCTTCAAAACCTATGTCAGTTACTTCTCGGTGCATTATCAATCTGTAAATCCCCCCCCATTGATATTCAAGTTCCACACCAACTATGCATTTGGCGTCCTCATAGGTGTATTCGACTCTGGTAATGATTTCGACTTCAGGTTCCTCTTCAACTATGGGAGCCTTCTTCTTCTGATGTTTAGACATCTTGAATTTTGAGGAATTTCCCTGTCATATACAGGAATTTCTTTTAGGTTCTGTTGGGTCATTTCCAGATAATATTCAAAGATAAAGACAACAGTATAAGTGTTTTACCTCATCTATGCTAAACATGAGTGCAGCTATAAAAAATAAGCAAACAGTGTTCAAACCCAAATGCTCCTACCCACAAACTAAAACCAACTCACGCCGAACAATTTGTGGATTTAACTTAGAAAATCACGGCCTTCCAAGAACGATGAATATCCCCCTCCTCTCGTCAACATGAACACAGTCCCAAAACCCCCTCTCGGTGCTATGACCTACATGCTACATGAAAAAAAAAGGAACCTAATCTCAAATGAAGGCACTGCAAATGGTAGCACACTAGAAGACAAGGGGGAGCTACTTGCTGTAAAATGTTCACTTCACGGTCTGACTGGGTAATGCAATTCTAAACTAGACTGGTTCGAGGTTCAGATTCGAATTTGAATAGTCTCACCCTAAGAAGGAAGTAAAAACAACATCGAGGTTCTAGTTCGTGAAGATGGGGGTGGCCGAACTGTGGAACCAGCCTCACGGCATCCTGGCAGAAAACCATGAAAACGCCCCCTCGGACGGCCACACGCAGACTGGGGAAAACTGGTGTGGACAGCATAGCGGCCATCTGCACTGGTTTCCCCAGAAATCGAGTGCAGTCTACAAAACCTCAATGGTCGTGGGACTCATCATAAAAAAACTAAGAAACCCCCCACCGGGTAGCCATACAATTTAACTTGAAAAAAAATATATAGGTCAGAATGGGAAAACCTAGGAAAACACTAACCGCGGAGACAGCAAAATTAGTTCGACCAATCAAATGAAATAGAAAGAAGGGCACAAGGGCCTACCTGGCACTATGCTGTGCAACTGGTGGAGGAAAACCTGTGAAATTCCATGGTGGAGCCACCTAGGAGTGAAGGTATTGACAACGAGAGTCTTGGTCTACTTGAGTGAAAATGACAGCATGCATAAATTGCCAAAAATAATAAAATAATAAACCCCCAAACCCAAAATATATACGTCGTGGTCAACATGGAATCAGCGAGAAAAATAAGATCATCGGGTAGTGGAAAGGCTACGGGATCGGCGATAATGTTACTATCTCCTCCGCAACGACGAATAAAGAAAACGTCGGAACACCCGCAATGGTGTTGGCATGAGAAACAAATCATCACTCGCATCGGAGCTTGCGAGACTAGGGCTTCAGGTGAAAAGATGATTAGCGAGCTACAATGGAAAACTTGTAAAAGAAAGGATTTTCACAGATTAGCAAAACGGAGTAAGAATAAACATGTCTCAAGTGAAAAAATTGATCAAGCGGGTAATCAAACTATTAGAATCATAGCGCTTTCTATAGCCGCAACGACAAAAGTTGAAAAAACCAAGGACCAACAAGCCAAAAACGACGGGGATCGAAAAAGGATGAAACAACTCTCGGACAACCTTGCAGAACCTTTTCCACAATAGCGGAAGACATATAGACAAAGGCTCCGATACAACTGCTGATTAAGAAAATGCATCAAAAACCAAATACACTTGACTTCAGACATGATGTCTGGTTCTTTTCCGCAATGGCGGACACACAGACGACTAGACTCCCGACTCAAAAGTCTAAAACACTTTCGACAGCAAGGCAAATTAATTCAAACATTAAAACATTTCCCACATAAAAGTAATCTTTATTCAAACATCAAGCAAATCCAAAAATTGAGCAAAAACAAATTAAAGGAGGGTCCCAAAAATTTTTGAATTTTGGGAAAATAGTTGCAGCTGCAACAATTCATAATAAGAGAAGAGAAGATGGGAGCAACTGAAGATAAAGTTCTCACCATCCAAAGAAGATCCCTCAAGCGACGAGGAATATGAAGAACTAAACCCTTGAAGAACCTCTTATCCATCTTAGCATTTGGATGAGAAATGATGCTATTATGAATGAAGAAGATGATGAAGCCGAAGGCTCAAGAAGGAGTCTACTGATGAAACAAATAAATATAAGCATTCAATTGTCATTTCATGATATTGTTTTTGTTATGCAATTTGTTTATATTCAATTGATGTATTATGCATGATAGAATGTTTGCATTAATGACAATATACTACTAATATGCATGTGATGGGTAAGTAGCTCTGTTGAGGCCTGGAAATTCGTAGTCAACAACAGCAAGGCATTCTCCCCAGTCAACGTTCCCAACTAGCCCGTGACTGTTTGGTATGGGGAATTTTTCCGGTTTGCGGTCTGGCTACCATAGGTCAAGTAACAAAAACAAAAGGGTTTTACAAGTTGCAGCCTGATCCACCGTGTATATTTTGTATTTTGACTTTAAGTATGATATGCAAGTGCCTATATAAGATGCAAATCAATAAAGAATATTAGGAGTGGCCACAATGTGATGCGCAGGTTCTTACCTCTCGTCTTAGACTCTCTCGCATCTAAATCACACACAAATGTAAAAAACAAGGTTAACTATGTTGTCCCTAGGGAGCAAGATTATCAATTAATGAGTAATGTATTACTATTCATATGTTAAGATAAATCATAGATAGTTGTTCTTAGAACCAAAACACATAAACATGAATAAAGATATGCACAACAAGATAGCTCATCGTCTATTAAAACATTCATTACTCATAGTGGAAATTATCACAAAATAAACCAGAGAACATTCATATAAGAACATAGGTTCAGAAAGTTAGAAAAATCTCACAGTTAATGAAACATAGCTGAAAACAAAATAGTTCCCCTTCAACATTGTTCATTCCAATACATTTGAACTTTCCACACAACACTTTCTCCAATAGGAAAAACTGTAATTTTATTATTGCAAAACGAAATAGTTCCTCTTACAAAAATTAGTTCACAATTCTCAATGGGAAAAATCCCCTCCTCCCTATTTATTTTCTATATTTATAGAAGAACCAGCTCAAAACCTTTTGGTTTCCCCACAACTGTTTCAATCTCCAGTCTTGTCATGTTGTGAATGCTCATAATTCAACGTTACGTTTCAAATAAAGACTTTTATAAAAATGGGCATAGCTAGGTAACTGATGAATCACCCAAGCCTGGGCATTTGCTTTTTAATGATTACACTCTACCATTCCTCGGTCCCTCTTCAGAACCTTAGTATTTTATTTTCCTCGAGTGACAATTATGTTTCCTTATGCTTTGACATGCTTTTTCCTCCAACTGTGTCTTCTTCGCTGCAATAATCTTCAAAAGGATCTCAGAAAATCTCCCATGTCTGTCTGTGATCAAACTAAAAATCATCATTTATTTCGACTATATTCAATAAACATAAACCATAATACCAATAAAATGAATACGGAAAGAAAAGAAAACCGGAGTTGGGTTTTCATGTGAAAATTTCAACTTGAAAAAAACAAGGCACATTGGTCATTTACGAAATCAGTTACGAGATCATAACAACCTTTAGGGAAAATGATTAAGAAACGGGCACATAAAAACCTCCATTGGTGAATCGGAACACTTGACATCAGTTGGTTAGTGAGCTATGCATCCGCAATGGCGGGTGACCTACAATCTAGGGGTTCCGGAACATAAACAAAAAATGGGGCAATAGACATCGGGGGTTGAATCTTTTGAAGCATCAAATAGTTAGTGCGCTACATAGCCACAATGGTGGAATTTAAATGGTCAATAAAATCCACAGAATAGTCAACATCGGAGAAACATAGAACAGGAAATCGACAAAAGGAAAAGCAGTCTGATGGGAAATTAGTCTATTTGGGGGCCGCAATGGTGGAAGTTAATCAGCCTTCGACCTCCGATCAGAGTCATAACACCTTTTGAAACATTGCAAAGCAAGATCCTTTTCAACAATAAAACGTGGGATCAGCGAAAGGCTTTAATTATCGGTGCAATGTCTAATTGACCTTCAGAAAAACGGCAATGAAAATCCCACTTTAAACCTCAGCCAAACCTCGGCAATGATAAAACATCATAAAACCTGCTAAGTCCTACAATCCAAAACATAGGCAGACCCAAATGAAATCCAGAAAAGAAAGAAAAACTTTCGTCATACAATCCAAACGTGTAGCAGAGCGAGAACAAACGGCCTTCAACAAAATCAACAAGGAGGGTCCAAAATTTTTAGAAATTTGGGAAAAGTTGCAGCTGCAACAATTGGCGGCTCACTGGTGAACCTAGATCTCTGAATAAACTCCTCCTTAAGCAACAAACTGTTTAGCAGTAAAACCGACATGCTGAATTCTTCTAGATCTCTGGATTCCCATAATGTCAAATATATGTACTTGTAATAATTGATGATAGTCCAATTTTAGGTAATGAAACCCAAAATATCAAAGTTAGGATAACTCTTTCGAGGCTAAGTAGGTGGATTTCATTCTACCTCTGTCTTTGGGTAGCTTCCAGCTTAGACACCACAGGATTGTTACACATGGTAAATAGGAATATTTGTTTGTTCTCCATTCCCATACCACTTGGCACTTTTCATTTGTGGACTTTATGTCCTTTTGAGTCCTCCTCATGCCTTTCTTTCTTATTTTTATTCAAGCTCTTCTATCCATAGTGTCCTTTTGTGTGAGAGATGCATTTAATTTTCATCTCATGGATGGAGAAGAACTTTTGGCAATCTGTACTCATATAATTCAGTACTTTGTTTTGATAAATATTGTTTTCTTAGGAGTTTTGACTCTTATTATCCTTTTAGGCTTCAATTCTTGGCATGGGATCATTTAAATATAATATACTGTTTACCCTGCTCCCCTTTCCATGGGTCTTTTGTTGTCACCCCCTAGGATGTTTTAGATGTGAAATGGATGGAGCCTCGAAATAGTATTCCATACCTTTTAATTCTGAGTTATTTTAGGGATTACACCAAACTTCAATGTGTTCATAGAAATTTAGGAAAACTACTTACTAGAAGAAATTCCATCAAATTCAAACAATAAGATACAGTCTAATGCCCAAATAATCTCATTTTATCAAGGGCTCTGATGCTCTCCATGCAACCAGAAGTTTACTTCTTTTATTGAAATCAGAAGAAAACTAAACTAAACAAAAAGGAAAGGAACAAATCAAAGTGGCAAAACAAGTCAATTATTTATGTACAAAAAAAAACAAAAAAAAACAAAAATCAAGAAAAACAAGGTTTAAGAACTAAACCATTTACTGGTAAGTTCTCCTCCCATCCCTGTAAATATTGCAATTTATAGGTTGAGGGGCCAAGTTTTGATGCAATCTGGAAAGGGCCTACCCATAACTGTTGAAACTTCGTGTGCTTTCCCTTCTCATCATGAGGGTGATCCCACTTAAGAACCAAATCTCCTACTTCAAATTCTTTTGTTCCAGCTTTGTGTTTATCAAACCACCTCTTCACTACCTTCTATTGTTGTTTAAAACATTCTCTAGCCTTGGATGTATATTACTCTGCCTTCAAAAGATTATTGATTCTCATGTGCAAGGCTTCATTATGTAATCCTATTGACTCCTGAGCTATTATGGAAGAGGGTAGCATGATATTGGAGGGAAGAATGGCTTCTATTCCATAAACAAGGGTATATGGGGACACACCTAACGAAGTCGTGGGGGTGACCCTATCAGCCCAAAGAGCATTTGGTAGTGCTGAATGCCAAATTCTTTGGTTTTCAATCATAGTATTTTTTAAGATTCTAATCAGATTCTTGTTTGTAGATTCAGCCAAACCATTTCCTTGTGGATAATAATTTGTAGAGTAATGCAACTTGATTCCTTTTTCATGAGCAAATGCAGTTAATCTAATAGAGAAAAAATAAGTAGCATTATCAAAAACTAGAGAAATTGGAACCCCAAACCTGGTAATAATATGATATTGCAAGAAGTCCATGACCACATCTTCATTCACATTACACAATGGAATAGCCTCGACCCATCGAGTGAAGTATTCGGTTGCCATCAAAATATACTTGTGTTGCAAAGACGAATTTGGCTTTATTTCTCCAATGATATCCATTCCCCATTGCTCAAACGGTTCTGTTATCATCACAGGATTTAATGGTCCTGCTGCCTTAGCTTGTCTTCCACCACACCTTTGGTAGATGTCGCATTGTTATAGCGGATTTCACCACTGTAGGTGAATCACACTTTGTATGGCCTTCCCCTGTCCTGCTGCAGAATCTTTAGACCCGCTGGACCATCTTTTGTCCTTTGATGTTTCCTTGATCATCCATAAAACCATATGAAAAATGATATACATGGATTTTAACCCGATAACCGCATACATACGTGGGTTTGACCCATATAATTACGTACATCGGGATGTGTGCATAATCCAAATCCTTTTTGGAGTTTTCCTTGACATGGATCTGACTCATTCAACTCCTAGCCTTCCATATGCCTTGAGATCGCTTGGATTTGAACTTTCATTATCCATTTGAAAGCTATATAAGGAACCCCTTGGTACATTGAAGGCATATAGAGAGAATTGAGAGTAAAGAAACTATAGTCCATTGTTGCCGAAATTTATACTTGAGTCTGCATCCCTTTGTCCCTTGGAGCACTTTTGTGTTCTTCCCAAGCTTGCCTTTTTCTTGTGAGCTTGCTATTGAGAGATGGAGGATTGAAGTGGTGGAGTTCCAAGTGGGGGATTCAGTTTCTCCGGTTCGCAGACGTGCCGTCATAGGTTGTATCTATCTTGTAATCTCTGATTTATATTAATAGAAATATCTTTTCCTATCCAATGACGTGTATTTGATTGAATATTTTATCCATGGGAATATGTCAAATGCTTTTACATTATTGATTATATATGCTAGAATAGATCTAACACCATGATATATAGTATGCTTGTATTGTTTACTTGTTGTTGAGGAAGTATTATATCAATTCAAGCTGAAGATTGGAAAGCTCAATGGGGATCTACTTCAACCGTCCGGAAAAAGGTACAAGGTCTGATCCTTTAGTGTTAGACATTTTATTTCTATTGCATATTGGGAAATATTGATTTCTGGAGTCAAGTTGTCTATTGTGGTACCCCAAGCCATAGGAATTTCTCTCCGTAACAGAATTGGAGACTCCACTGGGGAGTTCCTAGTAGTTGTCCTTTGGGGGTGATTTTCTCAGCATTCAATGTATTTGAATTGCTCTTTCTCTCTTGTTTCTGTGTCGGGTCTGGGGGCATGTATGCCTGGTAGAGTCTGATTGGAGTGAAGTTTGTCTCAACCTGCTTGTTTGCCTTGGTTTTATGCACTTTTTCTTCCTGTACGCGGGTTTTTGACTTATAGTCGCGTATACACGCGGTTTCCTCTATGATTTCTGTGTATACACGCGGGTTTACTGTGAACAGTCGCGTATACCCTTGGTTTTGCCTTTTTGTGGAAGATAATTGGTTGCTGGGTGAATGCTGTTAGTTGTTGAGTCTCCTTTGGCACTACCTGAGTCTGTTTTGACCTCTGTTTCTGACTGGAAACGTTTTTTTTAGCCTAAATTTTTTTTTAGGAAAGTTCTTGTCATGGAATTTTCGATTTTTTGTTTAAGATTAGTGCATTAGAGTTCTTTTACCTTAGCATTTTTCTTGGATGTTGTTTATGTGTGCTTGCAGAGTCTGAGGGTGGTAGAATCATTCTTTTGCTTTTTGCATCTCTTATATTTTAAAAAAATCTAAAAGCATTTGCTTATCATTATGCATTGCATTTTGCACTTTGCATTGTACTTGCACTAGATCTAGATTTGCTTTGGAGTACTAGTTAGGACTTCATATCGGAAAAATTTGCATTTATCATTCGAAGAAGAATTGTGCATTTCACGTAGTAGCATACCCTGTTTACATGGACACAATGCATTTGCATTAATTGTTATGGTGTGCATTTTACTTCATGTTGCGTCATAACACCACTAGTTGCACAACCATATCCTATTTTTGAGTAATAAATCCAACTAAAATCAACGCTAAAATAAAATGAATTACACTCTTTTTTTTTTAGGGTGCACCAACAAGCTTAGGGTTTAGTATCTTGGAATAGTTCATTGTAAGTCAATTCTCCAAGATCACTAAACAACAACATCTAGGTGTCTGTCCAGAGAGTGTGTGAAATCCTTGGTATAACCATTGTTCTTAGGATCCTCCTCTCAAACGGGAGTTAAGCACGAGGAAGTGTGAGCGGTTATCGATTGGGATGACCCCTAGTCATAACTGAGTATCACCGGAGATATTTCCAGGATTGTATTTGTATCTGTGGGCTCTTTCGATAGTTTTGGGCTCTTTCGATAGTTTCGGGCTTTGCTACCCTGCCCATACGGTCAATCCCTCCTGCGACTGTCCACCTGAGCTCTGATTATATTGAGGTGACCTTAGTAACCTTACCTAGGATATCAAGGGGGTACTTGTAGAGGTTATTCTGCAGGTGTCCCGGCCAGGTTGGGGTCGTACAGCATACTCGCTTTACGCGTTGAAGCTGAGGGCCACAATAATTGGTTACGTACCTCCGCTTGTTGTGTATGGGAGTCTCAGGCCTCTCCTAGGTGAGACACACCTGCTTCATTTGGGAGATCACTTATCTAGCCCTTGTTTGCTTGCATTTGGATTTATATTTTATTAGTGATTGCTCTGTGCACACTAGTTGGCCTAGGGTTTATGTAAATAGAGAGTCTTTGCTATTTTTTGAGTCATTGTGGATTCAAGTGTGGTTCTGCGCCGTTCTCATCAGTTAGCAGGACTTCCTCCTTCCACTTATCCTCCTCCTTTGGGAGAGAGATCTAGACAGTCCAGGCGGACTATGTCACACTGATTCACACACCATGGAGGACCATTCAGAGAGTATTCCTGAACCACCTCCTCCCATTTGTATTGACGATGGGGAACTTACTCCTACATACGATCCTTCACCTGACCTAGCTGAGTTCGGTCCTGTGATTTCCTAGATAGGATCCTTGCACAATAGACCTACTCACTCTAGGACTGATTCCTCATTGACACGTTACTGGTATGGAATGCCGAAAGATGCCGAGACTCACTTTGAACTTGCCAGCACTAGCTACGGTAGTTATGCTACGTCTAGTTTTCTTATGCACGATTTGACATTTCATGTCGAATCTGACTTTGAGCCTAGCACTATGCCTAGGGGCAATCCCATTCCTTACCTTACGGAGAGGTTGGGGAGTACTAGTCACATTGCACCTTCCATCCCAGTGGTGGAAGCTACATCTTATCTCCCTCCTAGGTCTAGGGTTAGTGATCCGATTAGGATACCAAACCCGAGACAAGTGACGATAGGCGGTAGTACATATCTTATTACTTAGATTCCTTAGTCCTCAGTTCTGATTTCTTCAAATGTACATCCTCCACCTTATTCATGTGGTCCTTCGAGTTGATATATGGCTATGAGTCAGGTCCATACTGCGGTTACTTGGCCAATTGTGTCTCAAGTTCACATACCACCCGTTTCTTTAGGAGGCTATGTTCACGCTTCTAGTGGTTAGCTTGTTACTTCCGGGGTGTATATACCTACTTCTGGTATGTATGTTCCCCCTTCCGGAGCTTATCTTCCTACCTACGGAGTGTCCCATGGGACATCGCATGCGATGACCTATGGACCTTATTACGGGATGCAATATGGACAGGTTTCTTCACCTTACGGAGGTGGGTATCAACAACCTGCTTACTCTCCTAATTATGGCTTCGTAGATCCTACTAGTCAAGGTCCACCTTACTATGGTACTTCCACGCCACCCTATATGGGTCAGACAGGAGGATGACACTATGGCCAAGGCCATGGTGGTGCTCAACCCTATGTGAACCAGGGAGCGGTCCATCGACCTCATCATCCTAGGCTCCCTTTCCTTGTAATTCTTAACCTTCCTGACTTATCGAGACTTACGAACGATCCTGTGGCTCATGACCCGGCTTGGCTGGCTGTCCCTACCAAGCTTCCTTCGGACATACCTAACTTCGAAGGCAAACCAGGAGAGGATCCGAGTGAACACGTTACTACGTTTCACCTTTGGTGCTCTTCGAATTCGTTACATCAGGACTTAGTCCATTTGAGACTATTTCAACGCACCCTCACAGGGCCTGCTGTGAAATGGTATATAGAGTTACCAAAGGGAGCTTTCGCTTTGTTCGACAATCTTGCAATGACTTTTCTTAATCACTTCTAGCTACCAGTGCGCTATGACGTTGGTACTGAACTCTTGCCAACATTTCGGCAAGATAAAGCCACCCATATTTCTGATCATATTCAAGTGTGGCATAGACGGAAGAGATTAATTAAATCCTTTATACCACTGGAGTTCCTTCTCGAGTGGTTCCTCAAGTTGTTATTCCCATATATCGTGAAGGATGTTTCCACATCTAGAGTACATAATGAGGAACAAGCGATCTTTAGGGCACAGGAACTGGACTTGATCTATGCTCAGTCCGGTTTGTTGTACGAGATTTTTCGCAATGCTCCTCGTTCCAGTTTCGATCCCAAGGTCAAACCTAGACCACATGCCGATGGCATTGTGGGTTGTGCAAGTGCGAAACCTACAGATTCGGTTGCAAAACAAGTTAGTCAGTTGTCACTCAACCAATCTGCTTCGGGACAAGCTATGGCTTCGTCTCAACCCACCCAAACGATGAATGTACTTTTTGTGCAATCGTTAGACCAGAAGGGTAACCAACAGCCCGGACGGAATAGAAGAAAGGGTAAGAATAATAATCGAAAGGGTGGGAATAATAATGAGAATGCTACCAATAATGACCTGGACGGTAAAAATGTTGGGGGGGACAAGCAAGTGAAACGTAAGATTAAATTCCCTTGCAAGCTATGTAAGGATAATCACCTCGCTTACTTGTGCTCCGGATTGAAGAAGCTTTGAGATTCTTAGCAGAAGGCCCAACTGTGCTAATGAACCCTTTACCGCATAACCAAAATATGAACTCGAAGTCCCATGACCAGTCTAGTGAGAATGATCCACCAGAGACTAGTGCTCGTGGGTGCATTAACATGGTCCGTGCTACCGAGGTTGTGACTCATGTGAAAGATTATGGTTCATCACAACCCAGCCTAGGCAAAGAACCTAATCCACCAGGAACCCCTTTGCGCATTGAGAAACCCACGGATAAACCTGAGGCTGCACCTCGCATTCCTAAGGGAGTCCTTAAGCGTTGAGGGCATAATCCAAATGCCCAAGCCACCCATAATTATTCAGTTGTCGAGGACTTGGGCCATACTCCTTGTGTGATTTCTACATTGGAAGTGCTTCATAGTTTTCCTTCGCAAAGGAAGGCTTTGCTTTCTTCTCTTGCTGTGAATAGTGATGATTCTTCCTCAGTGATCAAATTTGAAACCGAAGGACATCAGCCTCGCTTTCCCTACTATGTGTCGCTTTTGGTACACATAAAATGTCTTAATATGATCGTCAAGCGCACTGTGATTGACGAGGGTGCTGCTACTTCTATGATGTCTTTGTCCTATTGGAAGGGTCTCGGTTCTCCTGAGCTGTCTAAATCAGTGACTATGTTAACTACTTTTGATGGGAGATCTTTTAGACCACACGACATCCTTCCATCCCTTAAGGTCTGTTTGGGGGGGAAGACCGTTGTGATAGAGGTCGAGGTGGTTGGTGCGCCCCTCGACTGCAATCTCTTGCTGGGTAGGAACTGGATGTATAGTATGCAAGCCGTTGCTTCTTCCTTGTTCCTCATTGTATGCTTTCCACATAACGGGAAGATTGTAACGATTGATCAAATGGCATTCAAGAATCTGCCTGTTACCGCATCTTCGGGAGCTTCGGTCCCGATCGTTGACCACTCTCATCCGGAAACTGGGAGTGTGGGTGTAGGCATGTATCCATCCCTTATGGGAAGCTTTAGTTGTCCTTCACCAGTCCTCATGATAGGATCTTGTTTCGATTAGGCTTCGACTTCTACGACCTTGGTGTCTTTTCGCATGAATCATATGGAAGATCCTTGGATTCTTCCTACGCTGAGTACTTCGAGTGAGCCTGTTGAGACCAACATGCTCCTTCCTACAGCCATGATAGCTTATCAAGCCAATATTAAGAGTGTTGCAGAGCCTTGTTCTTCCTCTTCGCAGACGGAGGAGGAAGACCCCTATGTGTTGCCGGCATGGGAAGTATAGTCTTCTCATGCCCACGATTGCCTTGATACAGTTTTCCCTTCAGATGAAGCGATCATCGAGGCTATGTCAGGTGTTGAGCTGCCATGGGAGGAACTTCATCATAGATCATATTTCCTTCCACTACTTGATCGTTTGGAGCATGAGGATTATAGGGAGATTCTAAGTCAGAGAGTTGGTAGTCCCATGGTTCCATTAAGCTCTCCTATTCAGATGGTTGATGGAAACATGGCGAACATATCTTCCATGATTCCTATCAACATCTCTCGAAATCCTGGTACCATTTAGAATGTCTATATTGGGGCGGAATGTTCCCATGCTAAGATTCTCGAGTACACCGAGCTATTCAATGAATTCTGTGATGTTTTTGCTTGTTCTTATGATGAGATGCCAGGTATCGACCCTCGGATTGTCGAACATGAGATTAAGACTTACCCTCACGCTAAGCCTGTTCGACAACGTTTACGCACTATGAATCCTAGGAAAGCACCCACCATTAAGGCAGAGATAGAGAAGTTGTTGAAAGCCGGTTTCATCTATCCCGTTCCCTTGACGGAGTGGGTTTCAAACCCCGTTCCGATGGATAAGAAGCAGGGAGCGATCCGAATATGCACCAATTTCCATGATTTGAATCGTGTCTATCCTAAGGATAACTTCTCCACACTATTTATAGATCAGATTTTAGATGAGTGTGCGGGTAGCGAGGTGTTCTCCTTCATGGATGACTTTTTCGGGTATAATCAGATCCAGATTAAACCTAAGGACCAACACAAGACTGCATTTATTTGTCCTTGGGGAACATTTGCATATTGAAAAATGCCTTTTGGCCTTAAAAATGCCGGAGCTACATTTCAGTGGGTGATGACCTTGATCTTCCACGATCTCAAGTCTATTATTGAAGTATTTTTGGATGACCTCGCTGCTCATTCTCGTATGAGAATGCATCATCCCTATCACTTGAGATTGGTATTCAAAAGATGCCAGCACTATTCGGTTAGATTAAATCCTCATAAGTGCATCTTTTGCATGAATTCAGGTTGTTTATTAGGATTCATTGTTTCAAAGGAGGGTATAAGAGTCGACCCTTTAAAGGTTGAGGCAATACTTCAGTTCTCTCCCCCAAAGAACATTCGTCATATTCAGTGTTTGCAAGGCATGGAAAACTTCTTACGAATATTTGTTGTCAACTTTGCCAATTTGACTAGAGGCTTCATGCGTCTCTTGAATAAGGATACTCCCTTTGAATGGGATGAGCGAGCCCAGGAGTCCTTCGATGCACTCAAGCGAGCCCTGGCATCAGTCGTGATGATTAGTCCTCTATATTATAGCCGTGATTTCCTATTATATGTGGCTGCGTCTTAGAGACGATTGGTATGGTTTTGGTTCAAGAGGATGAGGAGCTCCAAGAACATGTCATATATTATCTAAGTTGAAACCTTATTGACTCAGAGATTCGTTATTCTCATGTCGAGAAGCTTGCTTTAACAACTGTACATGCGGTTCAGCATTTGAGACATTATATTCTCCTTCACCAGACCTTGGTTGTGGCCCATTTCAATCCATTTCAGTTCGTCCTCACACGAAGGATGATTGAGGGAAAGTATAATAAATGGATTGTCATTCTGCAAGAATTCGATCTCAAATTTGTTTCGTCAAAATTGAAGAAGTCGTTAATTTTTGCAGAGCTTAAATCGGATTTCCTGAGCAAGGCCGAGGATTTGGTTTGTGAGGATATGTTTGTCGATGAACATATATTCTTAATCTCAACGTCTAACCCATGGTATGGAAATATCATAGTATATATCCAAACACAGAGGACCCCTACTCACCTCTCACGAGATGAACGATGACGATTACGTCACGTCTCTAAGAACTACCTTATAGTGGACAATACTTTGTACCGCCATGGGGTATATTGCATTCTATGACATTGTTTAACTCATGAGGAGGTTGAAGTTGTGTTGAATGATTTCCACAGAGGGGCGTGTGGTGGTCATTTATCTGGGCTTTCTACAGCTCAAAATATTTTGAGAGCGGTTTATTTCTAGCCGTTGATCTTTAAACATTGTGTTGATGCAGTCAAGAGGTGCCACCCTTTCCAGGTGTTCGCATGAAATATATGCTCAAAGCCTGCCCCGTTACATCCCATTATCACTGCCGGTCCCTTCACCAAGTGGGGGCTCGATTTTATGGACTGCAACCCAGCTTCGGCTAGGGGGCACCATCATATTATAGTGGCTATTGATTATTTCACAAAATGGGCCAAGGAAATGCCTACAGTAAAATCCAATGGTGAGATAGCCACCCAATTCGTATTCAACCAAATAATTACTCGGTTCGAGATTCCGAAAGAGATTGTCACTGACCATGGCTCGCACTTTCAGAAACGTATAATGGAAGAGTTGGCATCCAAGTTAGGGTATAAGCAAGAGCACTCCTCTTCTTACTACCCCCAAGAAAATGGATAGGTTGAGGCAGTGAATAAATCACTCAAGTCCATTCTCCAATGAACCATCGCACAAAGCAAGATGAATTGGCATATTATGTTATACCCTGCTTTGTGGGCATATTGAATCATGGTTAAGATTGCCACTGGTTTTTCTCCATATCAGCTTGTGCATGGAATGGAGTCGATATTTCCAGCTGAATGCGAGATCCCTTCGTTGAAGCTAGCTGTGGAACTCTTACCAGACACTTCACCTTTGGAGGAGTTTTTGGTCCACCTTGAGCAACTTGATGAGCAGCATCGAGATGCCTTGGTGGCTCTAGAGGTTAATAAACATCACATTAAGGTCTAGTACGATAAGTCTATCCATCCAAGAGTGTTTATTGAAGGAGAGTTGGTCCTTTTGTGGGATCAATAGAAATAACCCTTGGGGGCAGGGAAATTTAATCCTACGTGGCATGGTCCTTATGTCGTCAAGCGTGTCTTAGAGAAGGGTGCCTATGAGTTAGTCGATTACGAAGGCACAAATTTGGTGGAACCTAGAAATGGGCTCTATCTCAAAAAATACTATGCATGATCTTTAGCCAAGGATTTTTGTTGTATATTATTGTACAACTTTGCATAGTTAGGTCTTTTTCTTATCATGATCGGGTTTGTGATTAGTTTCCATTTATTTTGGTAGATGTCAATGGAATCTTCCACCTACATAGGATTTGCGGAGGGTGCAAGCTGTCACACTCAACACTCAGCCTCTGCTGCTTGGGTGATTTATACTCCTATGGGTCAGGTACTGTATTCAGGAGGTGTATCTCTATGGCCATATTCCAACAATGTTGCTGAATATAGCACCGTTATTGAGCTTCTACGGGATGCCATTTCACATGGCGTTCTATCTCTTGAGGTACGTCTTGATTCAGAGTTAGTAGTGTCACAGCTCAATGGTTTGTACCATGTTAGAGATCCGACATTATTGAGAAGGTTCTTACGTGTGATATTGTTAGAACGACAATTTGACAGTATAACATATATACACATTCCAAGAAATGATAATCAAGTTGCTGAATCATATGCTAACTATGTGTTAGATTGGCATTTGTCTCATTCATAATAAATTAATCAAAAAAATTTTTACACATGTAAATAAGTAAACTGATCACCATAAAACTTTTTATATATATCAAAAATGTGGTAATACATAGTGTCATATACAAAAGTGGGGATTTTAAATCCACCATCATATAATACAAGGTCGTACAAAACATATACACTCCCAGGTGTCTAATCCTGTGGAGGAGGAGGGTTGTGATCATGGTACGTCACTACGGCTCTAGCTAGCCACTGGAATAAACGTACCCATGCACGTGGCATGCCCACCACCTGTCGCTGCATGGCCTCAGGCAAGTCCTTGACTTGCGCCATGGGAACTCTATGAGTTAGTCTCACAAAGTTGGTATGAATGCTCTGCAGTATTCGCTCCGCATCAACACCTGTGATGTCATCCCCTCTTCCCCTCTGTCTATGACATGAGAAGCCCTCTGGTTGCCATGGTCCCACATCTGCACATGAATGGTAGATTTCACTATGTGTTGTCGCGCAAAAACATGTCTTTTTGATTCCACATAATCAAGAAAATACAAAAAAATTAAATAACTCAAAAAATTTAAAAAAAAAGTGAGAGTCGAGATTCGGTACCTATCTCTTCATATGCCGATCCTAGTGGCAATGGCATGTCCGAATCCCCCCAAAAATCTATCCTTCCATAGGGGTAGTCATCTATGGCAACAATCTATCGTCGCCACCACCCCCTAGTCTACGCATAGCATCTGTCCAACACCGTTGGGCCGGATCTCAAACCTCGTGGAGAGGAACGTCCACACTAGGGCTCAATCCTGGAAAATGCTTGAAGAAAAACATGCTCAAAATGCTGTTGAACATGAAGTTTCGTATCCTACCTACCTTACACTCACTGAGCTGGTGCTTCATGTTTCTCAGTAGTGTAGTACTCCAGTCATATATGATCGGTCTCATACACTCCACCGCATAGAACATCAGTGGCTGCGAGACCTAATGGAGTGATTCTAAGCCTACTATCCTGCCCAATGTTAGTAGTATGGCCTTTAGGCCCAGCACCTATATAGCATTGGTGGGGACTTGGCTCCCCACCTTCTCAGTATCTGGGTAGTAGTACACATCTACGTACTCATCGATTGTTAGGCCACTGCCTGGCTCACCTCAGGAACGAAGGTTCACCACCTCCCCTCGTCTAGATAAACCTGTGATAAAGTATATGTATTCCACCTCTATGGTGAGAGACATCCCATCAATACGGAAGGACTCCAAGTATGGATCCCAATAGTCTACCAGCATCTCTAGCAGTCTTGGTTTGGCCCTCAAACCACCAAGACACCAAAACTTGTAGATTCCACATGCACGTAGAGCATGTTGAGCCATTACGTCAGCCCTTACATCTTCCTCTACTTCACCATGCTCACCCTCTCTCCACTCTAGCACCATCCTGAAAGAGAAATTGCAAAATTGTCCATTAGATTCTTGTAAATTCATATGCGCGGCCGCATACATGACTGTTTTGCAAACAGCCGCGTATGTATGCGGTTTCTAGCCCCTTTTTCATGTATAGACAGCCCTATACGCGGAAAAATATTCGATATCTGCGTGGGCCGCAGCGCTCATGTAGAGATGGCCCTTAAAACCTCATTTAACCATGAAAATCAACAAAAATTATATCAAAATGCAAGAGGAGAGCATGAGTAAATACCTGGAAGAAACGGTTGTGAATTCTGCCAGCTAGATCTCCTGGAATTTGCAGTTGACAATCAAAGCTCCAATGGTAAAAGTTTCAAATGATTTATATTTTTTACGATTTATAGAAAAATTTTCAAATATTTGAAAATTTTTACCCCCTTTCCTATAGTTTTGATAGTTTCTAACCATTTTGGA
Organism: Pseudotsuga menziesii; assembly: GCA_001517045.1. Lineage (NCBI taxonomy): Eukaryota > Viridiplantae > Streptophyta > Pinopsida > Pinales > Pinaceae > Pseudotsuga > Pseudotsuga menziesii. Next base: position 35,437 of record LPNX010739819.1, read on the forward strand.
TCGTTTCTGACATAATTTGTGATGTAGAAGACCATTTTCAGTGCCGTTTCAGCCATTGGATTGACCCATTCATACTGATCTCAGGTATAATTTCTACACTGGCATATAGGTTAGGTTCACCACCATTTGCATTTTGCATGACCTTATGACCATATCACCATGACCTTAGGTACGAACCCACTCTATTATTTCATAGAACCTTCTTGTTGCTTTAGAAGTGGCATGATACGATTGGTAGAGCTTCACCTTACATGGGTACCCTAGTTAGTGCCTTATTTTGCATTTGGTTCCCATGCTGACATTTTCTCCTTTAGGGTGTGGGAGTCCGTTGTATAGTACTGCCATGACATTTTGCAAGAGCCTCATACTCTCTTGATCTTATGCTGGCCTATTTCCCTCTGAACTCCCTTATATCAAGTTGTGAATGGATTATCATGAGCTTTTCCTGCCTTATTGAGCTTTATGTCGGCTCCCTTGACATTGCGTTTCAGCCATATAGCCCGAGCTTGTCTCATCATGTCTAGCTATGCAGAGCCTTTTTTTTATCCTTCCCAGCTTGATTTCCCTTTTTACCGGGAGGGGATTTTTCCTTGAGTGTCAATATCCTACACATGTATCTTTGCATTGAGCATAGGTATGTTCCACTGCTTGGAACTAGTTTGTTTTCCCTTATGACACTCGTCTCCTCCTAGTTTGTAACTATAAAGCTATTTTATTCTTTTTTCAAGCTTTTCAAATAACTGAAAAAGTCCAAAAAAATAAAAAAACCAAAAAGCCAAACAAGGAAAGATGTTATCTTTGGCAGCTGTTGAGTTGTGTCGCCTTCAAACAGAGCACTGTATCTCACATCCATTTGTTGGGTTATAGTTTGACTTTAGGATCTGTACTTGTTTATCTGAGTTTATCTCCACCGACTGGTTAAGCTTCCAGTCCCTATGGAGCCTCTGTTGATGCCTCCTGTTTCACAGAGCTGTCCTAGTTTGTATATCGAGTCTATGCTGCCTTCATTTAGTCACCATATGCCATTATGCTCTTGTTCGAAGGAAGTTGAATCCCATGTTGGCCATTCCTCAGTTATCTTGACTTTGCATGTCAGCTATTCTCGGTACAGTTACTGGTTCATGCACCTTATGATCAAGTCCTTCCACATTATACAGCTTTGCTGAGTACCTCATGTTGGATGATGGGGGATGCCTTAATGCCCTCCTTCCAGTGGATTTCATCCCATCGACTTCAGATCATTTATTCTTGGATTGGAATCTAGAGTCCTTTTGAGTGCCTTGAGACTTGCAGTCATCGCTGGAAAGTTCTCTCGCCATCGGCAGTTTTTGGGAATACATCAATGTCCCTTGATCCATGGATCCTCTCAAGTGTTCAATCTCAACACATTTATACACACTTTTTAGTTTGCACACTAGTACCTTGATTCCCATTTTCATTATTGGTGGGTGATCTCGTGTCTGTTAACTATATACATCAATGACCGGTAATCCGATGATGGACTACTATGTTTGACCTCGACACCTCTATTCGCATAGTAGGACATGTACTCATAGTGGTGTGTGTAGAAGACTTTCCAAATTGGTGGCATCTCCTATATGCTACCTCCTTGATCGTGCTAGTGTTCATGAGATTTCAGATCTCGTGACTTGATACCAGTGTATGTCAGATATTTCCAGCCACTATGGAGATCTTGATCTATTGTATATCTTCATCTATTTTGGAGATCATGGTCCTTTGTATATCTTCATCATGGAGATTCTGATCTATGTATATTGTACGTGGCGATGACCACATATGTGATATCATGTATTATGCCTATTCATGGCCATTGTACTCTTATATATCCAGGATTTCTATATGTACTTGCATTTATATGCAGAGTTGTATTATTGTACTATGTTGATTGGGTGGCTGGTCTTCCATTTGGAATCCTTCATCGCTCCACTTCTGGGATGGACTTATAATGTATTTTGGCCATCGTATGACTCCTCTAAACTCACACATTAGGGGGCATCTGTTATAGCGGATTTCACCACTCTAGGTGAATCACACTTTGTATTGCCTTCCCCTGTCCCACTGCAGACTCTTTAGACCCCATGGACCATATTTTGTACTTTGATGTTTCCTTGATCATCCCTAAAACCATATGAAAAATGATATATGTGGCTTTTAACCCGATAACCACGTACATATGCGGGTTTGACCCATATAACCACGTACATCGAGATGCATGCATAATCCAAATCCTTTTTGGAGTTTTCCTTGACATGGATCTGACTCATTCGAATCCTGGCCTTCCATATGCCTTGAGATCACTCGGATTCGACCTTTCATTATCCCTTTGAAAGCTATATAAGGAACCCCTTGGTACATTGAAGGCATATAGAGAGAATTGAGAGCAAAGAAACTATAGTCAATTGTTGCCGGAATTTATACTTGAGTCTGCATCGCTTTGTCCCTTGGAGCACTTTTGTGTTCTTCCCAAGCTTGCCTTTTGCTTGTGAGCTTGCTATCGAGAGATGGAGGATTGAAGTGGTGGAGGCCCAAGTCAGGGATTCAGTTTCTCCGATTCGCAAATGTGCCGTCAGAGGTTGTATCTATCTTGTAATCTCTGATTTATATTAATAGAAATATCTTTTCCTGTCCAATGATGTGTATTTGATTGAATATTTTATCCATGGGAATATGTCAAATGCTTTTACATTATTGATTATATATGCTATAATATATCTAACACCATGATATATAGTATGCTTGTATTGTTTACTTGTTGTTGAGGAAGTATTATATCAATTCAAGCTGAAGATTGGAAAGCTCAACGGGGATCTACTTCAACCGTCTGGAACAAGGTATGAGGTTTGATCCTTTAGTGTTAGACATTTTATTTCTATTTCATATTGGGAAAGATTTATTTCTAGTGTCAAGTTGTCTGTTGTGGTACCCCAATCCATAGGAATTTCTCTCCGTAACACGCACTTCCTAACATGGGCATGTCCATCCTTGAAGAGTGTGGGCCAATAGTATCTAGCTCTAATAATTTTATGGGCTATTGTATCTCTAAAAAAATGTCCTCCATGAGGCCCATCATGTAAGTCTATCATAACCTTCTTCGCCTCTTCTTTCTCTAAGCATCTAAGAAGAACTCCATCATAATTCTTTCTAAATAATATTCCTTCAATAATCTGATATGAGGCCAATTTAAGATGCAGTGCTCTTCTTTGCTTAGAATTCCAATGCTTCGGTAATAATCCTTCCTGAAGGTAATGCACAAGGTCTCGATACCAGGAGTCTGGAGCTGTGAAAAGAGGACATACATCCATCAAATGTAACTCAGCTTCGTCTTCCCAATTATTTTCTTCATTGTCTTTACTTTCAGTCATTAGTTTGCACAATCCTTTCCCTTTAACTATGGAGGATGGCTTGAATTTGAGGTCATACTCCTACAAATTTGTTTCCCAGTTGCCTCTTCTTTCTCCTAATTCTTTTCGTACGAAAAGAGACCTCACAGTTGGGTGTGGAACTATCACCTTTGTCCGGTTCTTAAGTATATATGGTCTGAATTGTTTTACCACTTTGAATACTACGTAAGCTTGTTTATCCATAGATAGGTAATTCAATTCGGCTCCCTACATACCAGTGTTCATAAATGATATGGGAAACTCATCTCCCCCATCTTCCTTCTGGGTAAGCACCGCTGCTAGTGAATCATCGTATGCGAAAGTGTACAAAATAAAATCTTTCTCAAAATATGGACTTTTGAGGGAAGGTGCGTGCACAACAGCTGTATTTATTTTACTAAATGCATTCTTTTCTACATCATTCCACTTGAATTGTACACTTTGATTTACCATTTGCTACAAAGGTTTAACAATTTGAGTGAAATCCGGCACAAACCTTTGCATGAAATTTATTGTCCCCATAAATGATTGCATGCCTTTTTTATTATGGGGTAAGAGAATCTGTTCGATATCTTTGATCCTCTCTGGGTCTATGGAGATCCCCTTCTTAGAAACCACGTGACCCAGTAACTTACCTTCAGTAACGACAAACACGCACTTCTTGGGGTTTAATGAGATACCATATTTTCGGCAGCATTCAAAAATCTGTTTTAGATGGAATGCATGTTCCTTCCTTTTCTTTGGGAATATTGTGATGTCATCGAGGTATAATACAACACTGCGGCCAATCAAACCACGAAAATCTATGTCCATAGCCCTCTGGAAAGTAGCTCCAGCATTTATGAGTCCAAAGGGCATCCTTCTATAAGCAAAAGTTCCCCATCTGGTTCTGAATGTAGTTTTAAGTCTGTCTTCTTTAGCTACTAACACTTGATTGTAGCCATATAATCCATCTAATAAGGAAAATAATTCAGAACCTGAAACCATTTGCAATATCTATTCCATGGGTGGGAGATGATAGTTGTCTTTATCTGAAGCACGATTTAGGTTTCTAAAATCCACACATAGTCTAGTTTCTCCAAATTTCTTTCTTATTGGTACCAGATTTGAAACCCATTTCGAGTGTCTAACTTTGAAAATAATTTTAGCATCCAACAACTTCTTTACTTCATTCTAAATTAGCGGCTCCAGTTTTGGATGCATTTTCCTTAAAGTCTATTGATAGGGCTTGACCCCATATCTGATGTGGATAACATGCTGAATAATATTGGTCTCATATGTCTTCAAATCTTCATACATCTAGGAAAAAACATCTTTGTATTGTTTGAACAGACCGATGAACTTATTTCTTTCACCTGGAGAGCAACACTTTCCCAAATTCACATATTTAGGCTCAATTTCAGTCCCTAAATTAATCAACTCAAATTGTAGACACGATCTATGAGTCTTCACATTCAATGGCCTTCTGAATTTATCGTTTATATCAAACATTCGCTCTAAAGTCCTGACTCCTTTAGGAATAAAATTATCAAATTTTAGCTCAGCTTGATGTTCTTCATCATCAATAATTTCCCCTTTGAAGGTCTCGTCATTTGTCAAGCACTCTAGAATATGCTGATCATCATCAAAAACTCGTAAATTGGTAATCATATCTGGAACAGAGGGCCTGAAAAGCAATTCAATAGAACACCGGTTATTAGAGGGCACAAACCTTGCAGCTGAGGTAGCGAACAAGTCAACTGTTGCATTCTTAAGTCTCAGAATCAATACAATATTAAATGCATGAAAACATTTAAGCAAATCCCATACTTCATTTTGATAAGCTTTTAAATGAGGGGAAATGCAATGTATTTGATTTCGAATATGTCTTACAATTATTTCAGAATCCCCATACACTTTCAGATTCTCTACCTTTAACTCAATTGCTTTTCTTAGTCCTTGAACTAGTGCTTCATATTCGGATATGTTATTGGTGCATTCAAACTCTAACCTACATGAAAGAAAATGTTTATTTTTCTTAGGATCAATCAGGACACAACCGGCTCCTCACCCTTCTAAAGTTTTAGACCCATCAAAGAAAAGCTTCCAAAAATCGCCTATCACTACTGTGCATGAATCAACATCTACATCTACAGCTATGTCTACTATTTTACAATCAATTTCATCAGCCTGTGAAAACCAAAGGAGAGTCAAGATGAGCATCTGATGTATCGCTGGCTTCTTTCACTTGATAGTTTCTCAGTTCTAGCTCAATGAAGTAATTTCCCAAAACAGAATTCACTGGTTCATTTTTACCTTCAAATTGAGTGACATTGTGTTTCATGTGGGGATCTCTTAAAAATTTAATTTGATTTGGGCTCCCTTTATAAGGTAGCCACAGATGTGACCAGTCTGAAGCAAAATATCCACTCAGCTTTGCCAACCAATTTCTACTCAAAACAAGTCCATAAGCTTCAGGTATGTCTGCTACCACAATATCAATGAATTGACATACCTTATCATTTGAAGATAAGCGAATGAGAACATCCTCCATTTCCCCAAGTACCTTCACATTCGTTCTGTCCAACTAAATGGCCCTCTGGGTAGATGGTTTAGGTTGTCCATTTATCTTTTTGCAGACCAAAAGCGGCATAACATTTACTAAAGCCCCCGAGTCTACTAGGCAGTTGTGCATGTTGTGGTTGAAAATTTCAAAAGTAAGGAGAAAAGGTGGAGTCTTGCTTTTAGGCTTACCTCTCACACTTGCTACACCAATTTCTTCTTCTTGGGGCTGATTGTCACTGGGAAGCTTCTCCTTTGATATTTCAAGTGCTTTCAACAACTTTTCTCTCTGCTGTGGCACATTGCACATCTCAAATAACGAGATATTTTCCCTTACCTTTTTGATATCCTCCACGATGTCATAATCCATCTTATGTTATGTGAGATTTGTTTTAACATTATTGATCTTCTGTTCAATGGGCTTAATAGGCATGTCGATCTGTTTCGGATTTTGACTGGTGGTGATAAATTCCGGAATTTTATTAGCTGAGGTGTTTTTTTGAAATTTATTTATATTATTTTGAATTTTGTTAATCTTTGGGAGCATAAGACCATTTTCCTTAATCAACCCTTGGCTTCTTGTCATCACATTTGTTTCCAAGATATCTTCATGTCTTGCATCCTTTTCTTCTTTGGTATCAAACAACGATACACAGTCCCATAAAACCATGGCCTCATCCTCTTGTTTTTCTGTTGATTTATTGTTGTCTTTTCCCTCTTCATAATTATCCTCGGTTAATTTGGAATCTGATTCATTACCAAAGTCATCAAATTTATCCACTGAGGACAATTATTTTCAGAATGGGGTTGTTGGTGAAAAGTGAAAAATTTATCCATCCCCACCTCTGTTAAGTTCATCGATGCAGGACTATGCAGAGGGGGTTGGGATTGATTGTTATCCTCCCTTTTCTTGTAATAAGGCTTATAAAACTTCTGGGCTTCCTTTTCCTTTTCCAAGTCTATTATTCTATTAGAGAGCTTCTGCATCATCTTTACCATTCCTTCGAAATCAGGTGATTGCTCCTCTTTAGGCTTAGTAAATAACAAAGCTTTTCTCCCAACATTTTTTTCTCCTGACTGCTCAGGATAATCTTCTATGCTTTCCTTTTCAGCCTCTACTCTCTCCGCTTCTTCATAAGTATCTACTAGCGTAGGTTTGGATTTCATTTTGGAAAGCATGGCCAAATTGGGCCCTAGAGATGAAGTATAATACTCAATCAGAACTTTATCTGAGGGTTTGTCAGTTTCAGAAAAAATCTTAAGATAAGCTGTAAATCATTGGGTAAAACTATTCACCTTCTCTTTTCTTTCTTTCTTTAAAGTGCATAGTCCTTTCATGAGAGCCGCATGATTTTTTTGGGTTGCATATTTACTTCTGAAAATCCTTTCAAAGGTATCCCAGTCTGGGATAGAGTTTGCAGGAAAACCAAAATACCATGATGATGTTGCTTTTTTAAGGATATGCAGAAAAAGTCTACAAACTACATCCTTATGTTCCCTGGCCCTTAATCCTTCTATTGCCAAATAGAAACTTTGTAAATGGTCATCTACTAACATCTTCTCATTTGGATCAAACTTGGGCAACATCTTCTCAAAAGCTTGAGGTAAGTCATGCAACGGAGGTGCTAAGTTCAGGGGTGATTTGGATTTCCAAGCAGGTGGTGGATTTAGTGGGTTAAGTGGCTGATTTGCATTAACTCATGCCATGAGTCTGGGTGGAGAGTAAGGAGGTGAGGGAACAATAGTATGCACAGGAGAATAGTAAGGTGTGTTTGGGCCTACTTGATTTAAAGGCTAAACCTCTTCCTGTAATGCTACTTCTACTAACTCTTCCAAATCTCCAGCCAACACTGAATCTTCCAAGATGGGACGATCTTTCTTCTTGTATTCTCTTTGGGGTAAATTAGGGATAGTGGCTAATCCTCCAATACTCTTTACATAGGCCCATGTGTGTCTTCTCAAATCATTGACTACTTGGTTTTCCACAGAAAACAAATGTTCTCTATTCTCTTTAGTATTTGGATCAGGAAATAAAATGCTTTCAAAACTATCACTGGTGAAGTAAATTTGAGGAAATGGATTTCCCCGGCCAGTCTGGGATAGAGTTTGCAGGCAAACCAAAATACCATGATGATGTTGCTCCTTTAAGGATATGCGGAAAAAGTCTACAAACTACATCCTTATGTTCCCCGGCCCTTAATCCTTCTATTTCCAAATAGAAACTTTGTAAATGCTCATCTACTAACATCTTCTCATTTGGATCAAACTTGGGCAACATCTTCTCAAAAGCTTGAGGTAAGTCATGCAACGGAGGTGCTAAGTTCAGGGGTGATTTGGATTTCCAAGCAGGTGGTGGATTTGGTGGGTTAAGTGGCTGATTTGCATTAACTCATGCCATGAGTCTGGGTGGAGAGTAAGGAGGTGAGGGAACAATAGTATGCACAGGAGAATAGTAAGGCGTGTTTGGGCCTACTTGATTTAAAGGCTAAACCTCTTCCTGTAATGCTACTTCTACTAACTCTTCCAAATCTCCAGCCAACACTGAATCTTCCAAGATGGGACGATCTTTCTTTTTGTATTCTCTTTGGGGTAAATTAGGGATAGTGGCTAATCCTCCAATACTCTTTACATAGGCCCATGTGTGTCTTCTCAAATCATTGACTACTTGGTTTTCCACAGAAAACAAATGTTCTCTATTCTCTTTAGTATTTGGATCAGGAAATAAAATGCTTTCAAAACTATCATTGGTGAAGTAAATTTGAGGAAATGGATTTCCCTGGCCATTCTGGGATAGAGTTTGCAGGCAAAGCAAAATACCATGATGATGTTGCTCCTTTAAGGATATGCGGAAAAAGTCTACAAACTACATCCTTATGTTCCCCGGCCCTTAATCCTTCTATTGCCAAATAGAAACTTTGTAAATGCTCATCTACTAACATCTTCTCATTTGGATCAAACTTGGGCAACATCTTCTCAAAAGCTTGAGGTAAGTCATGCAACGGAGGTGCTAAGTTCAGGGGTGATTTGGATTTCCAAGCAGGTGGTGGATTTGGTGGGTTAAGTGGCTGATTTGAATTAAATCATGCCATGAGTCTGGGTGGAGAGTAAGGAGGTGAGGGAACAATAGTATGCACAGGAGAATAGTAAGGTGTGTTTGGGCCTACTTGATTTAAAGGCTAAACCTCTTCCTG
>LPNX010739819.1:53818-112670 GCA_001517045.1 Pseudotsuga menziesii
ATATTATGCAATATGAAATTATATGAATATATGAATATGAAATTGCATAACTTCAATAAATTATACCAATATTGTTAGCAATGGTATTTAATTCTCCAATTATAGGTTGATTTGCAGCTTCTTCTCCTCTCAAGATTGCTCTTGTTTTCCTGTTTCTTTCTCTATCTTTCTCTCTTATTTATTCAGTGTTGCTTTGATTCCTAGAAGATATTTTACTTCAACGCTTCTTTATTCCCATTGTGATCAAGATCAACAATCCAAATTCATGCCTACAACAATATCTAAACACAATCCACAATGCTAAATTTGCATTAGACCACAAGCATCGTTTCAAATAGGTTAGTCAATTGTGAAGGATAAAATTAGTAACATGTTTATGTATTATGTTTTATGTTTATATAGAATTTTGTTTAGGAATTCGGGTGGGAAATGAGGTTAGGAGGGTGGTTGGAATGCCATTAATGCCATCAATGCCTAAGTCCACTCCCAAGAATTTTTGTATGATTTTTTACAAAAGTCGAACCTCGATCGAGGTCGTAGCTCAATTGAGGGTTTCAAAATTACCACAATTGAGGGTTTAATGAACCCTTGATCAAGGGTTTGATTAAAACCTCGATCAAGGGTCCATTAAAACCTCGATTGAGGTATTTAAATACCTCAATCGAGCTTCATACCTCGATCGAGGGCCTAAAAAACAGAGAATTATCTCTCTTACATGAAAATCAATGTTTCTCAGTGTCTTCTAGGGGTGTAAACCCTGCTATTAATGGCACACAACTGAGTGAAGTTCATACTGATATATTTGTCATCGAAACCTCTATCCATTGATATATCATGCATGCGTTTTGGCATTCATATGGGTTTTTTTTAATTAGTTCTAAAACTTACACTTAGAAAACTAGACAACAACTTTGAAGAAGCTCAAAGAAAAATCCGCAGGGTAAAATATACACATCCAAAAATTTCTTAAGAATGCACAACCCACACATCGACATGTCCTCTTCAAAAGTGTATCTTTGTCTTTTCATTTTTTGAAAATAGTGAAAAAAGATCGGATGGACACACATGTGTATAAAATGATGCTAAAATCAGATGTGGTCACTTTCGAAAAATAATAAATAATTGTATATTGCGAAGTAAATTTAAAAAAAAATATGCATACTACAGTCCATTTTGTATAGATCATGATCATATATATATATTTTAATTATTAATGTAAGATTGAATTATCGGGGTTGGACATGAGCCACTTATTAACTTCTTCACATTTTTAAGGTCACATAGTTCATTAAATGAAAAATTTCACACATTAAATGACATTGGAATATTTTAAAAAATTATCATTGGGAAGCCAACATAATATTCTACAATTTGTGTTTTTACTACAAGTCAAAATTCACATGGCATATATGTGTTTCGAGGGCTTCTATCTAGCACATGAGTAAAAAATCAGGTTTTCATCGCCAAATTTGGCCAAAAAATGTTACCCATCTTCATGGAATCACCCCACAAAGACAATGACAAGCTTGGGAAATGAGCACAAATGGATTTCTCAAAGGACAAAGGGATGCAAACTCAAGCATATATCAATGGGGAAAAATTCAGATATAATCAATTTACTCTCCAAGTTTCTCCTACTCTAATGCTTCACAATAGCTCAATATATAGCCCTTCAATGAGAAATGGAGGGTCGAATCATAGCTTTTCCTGGCATATGGAAGGAAAAGGATCAAGGTATTCGTTACTTGATGGGGAAAACTCTAATCATTTGAAAATGAGATATCGTTGGTGTCGAAACATGATGTCATAGGCTAAGCTATTGAAATGTTTTGCAAGATCATTTCATATGTTCTATCACATTCATTTTGATGTTCTTATCATTTCCATATCTTATTTCACCATTTTTTCTTTCGTTTTATCCCCTTGATAGTTCCTTCAAGTTGCATCATGTGCATCGTCATAGTGTGGTTGAGTCGTGTCTTGGATATTTGTTGTCTTTCCCTCTCGGCATTGTCATGTCATGAAGTTGGTTTCATTATGTTTGGCTCATCATCTTGGTCATGTTCATATTTTGTTTGAACAAAACCATCATCATTTGACTCTCTCAACAGTCTGTTGAAGTTTTGACAATTTCATGTATTTTGCATCATCATGTTGGCTAAAAATTGTCAATTTCACAACCTCCATTAATTATCCATATGCATCCATTCATAATTGTTCTTCTTTCCCATGAGTTTGGAAATTTATAAATTCCCTTCGGGTCTCTCTCTACGAAAAATCACCAATATCCTCCATTTATGTAAAATTATTTTTAAAAAAAGAGTTACCATGATTATACAATTTCCTCAAATTGACATTGAATATTAAATTAGCACCCCTAAATTTATTTTTGATAAAGTCCAAATTTAATTGTAGATGGATCTTTCAATACTAACAATACATTAATATGTGTACATTATCTACAAGTTTGGTTTCATAGTTCTTTTGATATTTTTCGATTATATGTATTATAACCACTAGTTCGATTTTTCCTTTATCATTGCTCCATGTATAAGTAATCTTTTATAGCATTGGCAATAAACGTCTTCTTTGTTTAATTGATTATATCTTATTTGGTTTTTATGTATACTAGTTGATTTTGGATTGCAAGTGCTTCGATAATGGGCCAATTCAATGTCAACATGATAATTCATGCCCTTTTTATACTAATGGGTGTTTTGGATCCTTGAATGAGATTAAAATGGATCACTAGAATTTTTATGTTTTAAATTTGTTGTGATAACGGTATAATGTTTGTCGACTTTATGCATCACAATAAAAGTTTATGTATTTTAGATATCTCTCTACAACTTATTTGGATTGTAGTGATCATGTCATAATGTTTGAAGATCCAACTCATTTCCTGTAAACTTATACCCATCATCCATGATATAAATAATTCAAATGAATTATGTAAACATTGTCAAGTTGTGAAATCCCTAATCAATGAATCAAATTAGAAACTTCAAGTCAAGAACGTAATGTGCACAATATGGAATTGTTTCATTTTCAACACACTTAATAACTATGTAGAAAATTCAAGGTGGGATTGCAATGTGCACAGTATTATGGAATTGTTTCATTGTGAACATCCTCAATAATTGTTGTTTCCATAATCTAGAAATAAATAAAACAACACGTTAGGCCATATCCATCAAGGTGTAATTATTACAAAATCATGAATAAGTAATCAAGGCTAGGTACAAATATTAAACACTCTTGATGACAACTTAGATAAATAAAAATTTGATCAGCTGATAGTTAATTATGCTTAACGGGCATGCATGCTTCAATGACCATGAATGCTGGTGATGGCTTATGTCCATCCTTAGATTTTATAGAGCAGCACCAACCAGCCATGCTAACCCAACAATGCCACTTTTTACTCTAATGGGGCTTAGGATTTTTCCCAATGTTTATTTTCATGTGAAACTGCACCCAACAATACCAAGTGGTTAACAACATGGTCCTATGGAAACATGTAACAAACATAAAATAATAATTAAATAACTAATAATTAACATAATTAACTATAATATTGAAAGGACATGACCTTTCAAGTCACAGCTCCCAAGCCTTATTTAAATAGGCAAGTCATCGACCATTGTAATCATCCATTATCTTATCTATTATCTTATCTGTATCCTATTAATATATGCTTGCCTTATGGCTTATCTAATATTCTAGATCTTTTGGTGAAAATTACTCTATGAGTGAATAAATATTTGCTTTAGTGGTATCAGAGCCTCGTTGGCTAGATCCCGACCTTTGGCCATATTTTTGGCTTTTAGCCATCCCAGGGTTTCCCTGCATTTTTGGTCCTTAGCCAAAAAAAAAAGAAGAAGAAAGAGAAAAAAGATAAAAAGGAAAAAGAAAAAATTGAACCCACTGCTGCCGCTCCTTGACACCCTCCAATGCTCCAGTTCTTCTACATTGCTCCATTGCTTCCACTCCCCTCTTCCTTCCATGCATTGTTTAAGGCTGCCATGTGATCCATCCCGTCCTTCCACCTTTGCACTGCTTTTGCATCCTCTACACGCCATGCACACCCCCTCAATCCGTGCTCTCCACCTCCACTATAACCTACAGCTTCCTCCACGTAGATTTCCACGCTCTACCGCACCACTTCTTCCCTCTCTTCCTTCCCATTCACCTCCTACGCCCACCTCTCCATGCTTTTCCGCTTCCCATCTTCTCCTCTGCCCTCCATCCTGCCACTTGGCTACTCCCTTGCACATTCCCCATTCCTCCAACTGCCACCTTGCCACTCTTCCCTCCGCCGTCTCCTCCCTCCTCCCATCGCCGGCTCCTCCTACCACCATCGCCACCACTGCCGCCTCCTCCCATTGCCACTCCCTCCACCATCTTTCCCGGCGCCATCCACAACCTCCACATACTAAAAATTCAAACAAAATAAACTATTACAAACTATTATAATAGTTGTAATATTTGGATTAAAATAATAATAATAATGATAATAATAATAATAATAATAATAATATCTATTATATATATATATATATAACAAAACAATAAATTCAAAAAATAAAATTCAAACAAAAATAATAATAATTATTTTATTAAAATAATAATTATTTTTTGAAAAGAAAAGAGAAGGGGTTATTCAACCTAATGACAAGAAGACCAATTATCGTTGAAAAAAAAGGAAAGCAAAATCCAAAAAATCGACGACTATCTATAGTCCAGACGACCATCTAATGTCAAAGAAATAAGAAGTCATGGAATTGGGTCTGCAATCACAAATAGAGAAATTAGAATCCAAATTAAATCGTTATTGAAGAGACAATGAAGAATTATGGGACATAAATACGAACTCAAAAATGTTGATTAAATTACATAAGATGCAAAAAGAGTGCAAGGAACAAATAATTTCCGACCAGAACAATCATATAGAAAAATTGTTGGCCCAAATTAAGAAATTAAAAGACAAAAGTGATTTCAATCAGAGACTAACAAATCAAGATATAAAGAAAGAAATAAGTGATTATGAAGCAGAAACAATACACTTGAACAAAATCGTTAACAATAAGGATGAAGAGCTGACTCACATATGACATAAATTAACAGATCAAGAATCAATGGTCGACCAGTATCAACAACAGATAAAAGTTCTTCAACAACAAAATAGTGACTCTAAAAAAGAACAAAAGTTGGAGATTGAAAAGAGTAATAAAAAAATATCTCACAATTCTGAAGAAATTTTCAGATTAAGAAATCATAAAAAAAAAATGGATTACAAAAATCAAAAAATCAAAAAATAGTAGCAATAGAGAACACTCCGGTGAAGACCTCGAAGGAAAAATACTATAAAAGCAAGAATAAAACCAGTGTCTAAATAATCGTAATCAGGAAATACATAATCAGATCAAGGAATTAGAAATTGAAAAAAAATCACAAGAGGAAAGAATAAAAAGGATTCACAATCATGAACAATCTACTGGAGAACCAAGAAGCACAATCCAGGAAAATGCATCCAAAAATCAAATCGAGGAAGTGAAGAGGGTCCTCAACGCACTCCAAAAAAAAGAAGAACAAACAACACCTACACCTTATAGACATCCTAATTATAATCATCATTTTGACCAAGGACATGGTCAAAATGAATATTCATAGAATACTTATGTGGACATGTGAAAATATTGACATACCAAGCAACAATTGAGACAAATTGTCCCACAAAAAGATCTCAGAGCTTCGATAAAAATATATCTGGGATGGACGACAGCAGATATGATGCGAAAATTCTCCTAGGGAATTCGTAATTCATATTGGCTCATCTCCTCAAATGTCGCAAATACAAAAGGGAAATAATTCTGAGACGACAGATTAAAATAAATCAGACATTAATGTCAAATACATCTTTGAGTACAACAATTCCCTTAAGTGGCAAGAAATGTAACGAACATGAAATAATAATTAAATAACTAATAGTAAACATAACTAACTATAATATTGAAAGGACATGACCTTTCAAGTCACAACTCCCAAGCCTTATTTAAATAGGCGGGTCATTGACCATTGTAATCATCCATTATCTTATCTATTATCTTATCCTTATCCTATTAATATATGCTCACCTTATGGCTTATCTAATATTCCAGATATTTTGGTGAATATTACTCTATGAGCGAAGAAATATTCGCTTCAAAACATCATATTTCAACCACAACTTGATCATAAGGAAAATGGAATAATTTCTATGATTGACATGGAAATACCCCTCAAACCACATCTCTCACTAAGAGGAACTTCACAAAGTATAAGCGAACAATCATAGCAATTGCAATAATCCAAGTGACATCTTTCAAATTTCTATTATTTTACTCACTTTAGGGGCGCGCACATATTTCACTCTGCTAATCTATATTATAGGAGACTAATTCAATGTTAATAAATATGTTTAATTATTATGTTTATTTTTATAAATTTGTGCATTTGATAATGATTCTTTATTTTTATAAATTTGTGTGTTTGATAATTATTATGTTTATTGTTTAGAAACTCAAATGTGAAAATCAACACTGAATGAAATTTCTCAGTCTTGACTTCTTAGCAATTGCATATTTACAATGGTATTTTGACTTCTATAGCTTTTCAAATTACAAACTCAGGAATTTACTATACAATCTTTCTCTTCTCTACCAAAGAAACCTTTCTCCAACCCTATGGAAAATTTTATTGATCAAGTTGGATTATCGAGAATAGCTAAAAGGCTAAGCATCTCCAACTTTCTAGATTCCTAATTCTAGCACTCTTGCTCTCCTTTTTTCTTTTTGAAGGCAATGTTTCAATCCAGGGTTCCAATGCCATTTTTCACTCTCTCTTTTTTAGTGCATTTTATTTTATGGGTAATGCAACAATATTTAGGCAACTGGTGATAGAATATTGGAGAAGCATGGGGATTTTTGTTGTCTAAAGATGCATATATGCTATAAATTTTTATGGCCACATCCTCCACTGTAATTGCTTCTTGAATATTGTGCATTTTCCTCATTCTATCTCCCCTACAAGGATAGTCTCTGTACATGTGATTTCCTTCACACCCCCAATAATTAAGTTGTTTCCATGTTCCTTTTTTCCATGACTCCGTTATCCTAGATCCATGCTGAGTTGGATTGCTTTGCTAGTATGAGTTGGACATATTTTTTTTGGTACATATTGTGCATGTATGGTGCATGTTTTACATGCATATAGTGCACTCACTAAATTCTTGGTACACGTTGTTTTCTTTAGTTAGCTTTAGCACTTTCATGCACATACAATAGTTAAGTTCACTCAATTGACTGCTTTTCTATTAAGAGTAGATGAGCTCTAAGTAAATCCTCGGATGAGTTATGCATGCATTAAGATAGTGCACGTAATTAAGCCAAAGCTAGGTTGTTCCTATATTCTTTTGTCTTTAATGGAAATACAAAGAAATATACCCTCTATAACTAGATATTTGAATTTTTTTTTCTAAAAATATGCATACATATAAATACATGGCTTTATTTCTATTTCTTAGCAATAATTTCCTTCTGTATTTTCCTTTTCATATGCATACTATAGAATATATTTTTGTGGTATGAATCATTAAAATGATTTTATTCATATTCTTAATGACATAAAAGTAACCATTATAGGTAAGATACTTATATGTTTTTCAAAATTAAGTCCTTCCAAGAAACTGAATTGGGTAGGTCCAAGAGCCACACAACCATAGACTTTCTAAAGAAACTTTGTTCTTTCTCTCTCATAAGTTACTTTCGAGCCAAACCATTATAACAAGAGGACGAAGTAGGGCTCAAGTTTCTAAATTTCCCTTAGATAGAATTACATTACAAAATTCAAATAGGTTCTACTAAAAAAAATACTCTCTCATACAGTGCTCGTAGGAGTGTGCATATAGAATTTTGTATACTTATTTATGCTTGTTAAATATATCATATTTTACCAATCCCTAAGACTAAAATAATAAGTATTCACATTTCCTAGTTTATACAGCACTTTATAGTACTATTAAATATAATTGCAAGAAGTCTTGTGTTGTTCTTAGTCATATTGAACTTGAATAGTTTTTGGTCCTCTTACTCAGTCACACTCAACATATAACTTACGGATACCAATTATTAACCTCTATTATTCCAACAACTAGTAGTTGAGAATCCCCTCCTTTGTTTGTTCTTCTTTTTACTTATGCAAATGCCTGTCTCATGGGATAGCGAGAGAGCTCTTTTTTTGGGACCCTTTCGTTTTGTTGACTTTCATTACTAGGAGGGTAAATAAGAGGATAGCACCATTTCTTCATTTAATATGAAAAATAAGACTAATTAACACTCAAACTTCTCAAATATATATTACTTTCTATCACGGTCTCTCATTATTTGAGTCTTCCATAACTTTGGATGTCTTTCATTAAAATATTTTTGAAAATAATCACAACCACACCAATATCATACCATGAACAACATTATAATAATATAATGTATGATGATATTTCATTTCAATTGTCATTTAAAATTTTAAATAAAACATTTCACAACTAATTAAAAGAAATTAATTATTTAGAATAATTTAACAACTAATTTTAAAAAAATATGTAATTCTAAGAAATAAGTTAACAACTAATTTTAAAAATAATATTTAATTCTAAGGATTTTTTTTTTTTGAGAAATCAAGCTACAGTCACACTACTTCACATAACATTTTAAGCTACATTCACACCACTTTACATAACAATTTCACATTGAGCAAGGTGTATAGTGTTTTCTGATTGGACATGCCAATCCTCCCATACGAATGAATGTTTGTTTTGTAATCAAGACTATTGACTTGACTCTCGCAACCAATTAACACGATAATGAGTAGCCTCTCCTCTGTTTCCTTCTCACTACTTATCAATGGTGTAGCATCCACTTTCTTTAAGGATGGTAGGGGTCTTAGACAAGGATGTCCTTTGGCACCCTTATTGTTTCTAGTTGTGGTTGAAGGTTTTGGAAGGGCTATTCTTTTTGCCAAAGAATATGAGACTTATCATGGTTTGTCTTTTGGTAATAATATTGTATTAACTCATGTTCTTTTTGTAGATGATATAGTTATGGTTAATGATGGATCTGAACAATCTCTATCCACTTTATATGAGATTTTATTGATATTATGTAAATCATCTAGGATGAAGATAAATGATAACAAATCTTCTTTATATTTTTCCTGTATGGAAGAATCTGAAGTTATTACTTTACAGAATATTTTTACTTTTCTTGTTGATAGAATTGAAAATTCTACGAAGTACCTTAGGTTCTATCTAAAACCATGCAGATATCTCTTAAAGGACTGGGATTGACTGATTATCAAGGTAGGAAAAAGGATTAATAATTGGATCTTTCATTGGTTATCAAAGGGGGGCAAGTTGATATTGATCAAAGAAGTATTAGAGGCTATACTGGTATATTGGATGCACTTTTGGATCCCGATGGGGATTATTGAAAAAATAAAAAAACTTTGTTTTAAATTTCTTTGGTTTGGTAAAATGAATTCATATGGTTTACCATGGACATCCTAGAAGATTTTGGCTAATCCAAAGTCTTCGGGGGATGGGGACTTAAAGTTCCTATTGTTTTTTCCAAGTCTCTCACAGCAAAGAATGTTTGGAATATTATACAGGGTTCGGGGTTATGGGTAAAGATTGCATATCAGAAATATAGTCAGCCTTTGAATATTCTTGAATGGATTAGATCACCTGTCAAAAAAAAAGAAGAACATATCAATCTTTTGGAAGGCTGTTCTATGGGATTTTGACATTATTGGGAATCATTTGGTTTGGAATATTGGTAAAGGTAATGTTGTTCGTATTGGTATTGATCCTTGGTTAGGATGTAAATGGAGACATACTTTACCATCCTCCATGATTGAAACACTACATCTGGTTGGTTTACACTTCTTATCTGATATTGGATCTCATGGCTTGAATGCCATGATGCCCCAACTATGGTTTTCTACTAAATCTATTGGTTTTTGTAATTCTCAAGAGATAGATGTATGGAACAATTATGTAGCCATACTAAAATCTAGTCATGTTAGGATTTCAGATGAAGATGATGCTCTTGTTTGGATTCTATCTAAATATAGCAGGTACACACCAAAAGAAGGATACGCACAACTTATGATCATGGAAATGAATCATATTTGGTGGTAGAAAGTCTTATGGAAACTTAAATTTCCTCTCAAGACAAAAAAAATTTGTTGGTTTCTGCTCCCTGGAAAATCATTGACTTGGGATGTACTGATCTTGAAAGGTAGAGAAGGACCAGGTTTATGTTTTTTGTGCAAGACGCAAGGTGAATCCAATTTTCATATTGGAGTGGATTGCCCTTTTACTCAATATGTTTGGCTTATTATTGAGGAGAATGTGAAACTCAATAATCTTTGGCATGGAGAATCAGCGACAGTATGCTTCAAAAATTGGATTTTGAATGAGAAAGTGGCAAATTTTAAACCATTAGCTATCATTGTTTTATGGTTCATTTGGAGGGCCATAAATTTTTCTTGTTTTGAAGATATCTCCTTAACTTCTACACAGGTCTGTAGTTTTAGTCTGGGTATGATGAGGAATATTCCACAGAAGTAATCTGTGGTATCTTTCAGAAACATCTTTGTGGGAGTTATTGAAAAAA
The DNA here is from genome assembly GCA_001517045.1 of Pseudotsuga menziesii. NCBI lineage: Eukaryota > Viridiplantae > Streptophyta > Pinopsida > Pinales > Pinaceae > Pseudotsuga > Pseudotsuga menziesii. The sequence continues at coordinate 64,531 of LPNX010739819.1, forward strand.
CCTTTGCTTGGGGTTTTTTTGATGGTTCTGCAGCCGGGGATCCAAAAATATGTGGAGTTGGAGGTATGCTACATTTATCAGCTATTCATTTTTTTCCTTTAAATATGGATTAGGTATGGGTACTAACAATTTTGCAGAATTGTATGCCCTTAAGCTACTTCTTACTCTGGCTCGAAGGAACTCTTTGGATAAAATCCAGATTTTTGGTGATTCCCAATTAGTTATTAATTGGACATCTGGTAAGTACCGATTATTGAATTTAGAATTAACCATGATTCTTAAGGATGTTAATAGGTTTACTGATTGTTTTGAATTAGTATTGTTCAATCATATCTATCGGGAAAGAAACTCATCCGCAGATGCTTTGGCAACAGCTGGAGGTAGAATTCTGGAAGGATATTGATCTATTAAGGAACATCGGGCTGATTCAGTGGTGGAAACCTTTCAGGTTTTCTAAGGATATTTAAGTTTTTGGATCTCTAGGACATGGGTTAAAATAGTCTTTTATTTTTGTCCTTGCTTGAAAACAATCTCATCGAGTGGTTGATGATTTGCTATGCTGTTTTGAACTTATGAAATGGTCTTGCATTGATGATAAGCATATGGAAATATATTTGATCAGTATTGATAATGTTTATAATATCTGATATTATGCTATCGAAATAATTGATCTATATGCTTGTTTGACAAAAACAGATTTGGGATCATGATTAGGCTTGATGGAAAGTTATATGGAACATCTTTGGTTTGTTTGAAACAATATCTTTTTGGATAGATGCCGAGAATGGATCTCTTTTGAGCAAATCGATGGTTTTTTTGGGTCATGTTTTTATTTTGTTTAAGGTTTTATGCCTTTGATTAGTTTGGAATTATGAGCTCTTTTTGGAGTATTATCTTGATTGTAATATCAGCTATTAGGCTGGGTTTTATGTTGTTAATGGACTTATGGATCATCTGCAGTATGTAAATAAAAATATTTACGCTTTTTTTCTTTGGAAAAAAAAAAACACGATAATGAGAAATTAATATTGGGTAGCAGATTCCATGTCTTATCCTCATGCTTGTGGATTCAATCCTTTCGATGTGTACATCCCATCTATTCATTNAAAAAAAAAACACGATAATGAGAAATTAATATTGGGTAGCAGATTCCATGTCTTATCCTCATGCTTGTGGATTCAATCCTTTCGATGTGTACATCCCATCTATTCATTTAGTGCGTGTCCATCGAGCATGTGCAGTTGAGAGTGTTCACCCCACATGCTCAAACATGGACTTTACATTTAGTGACTCGTGGATTGTTTATTCCGAGTTATAATGTTGGAGGAGAGTTTGACCTAGTGTGGAATCGTGGATTACTTTTTTTATATGGAATCGGACATTGACATAGTCACAAATCTTGATCCTTGACTTTGTAAGTGACCTATTTCGTATATGATTTATACTTTCTTATACAATGTAAATGTCTTTGTGTTATTTTCCCAAACATTATTGTATTTTAAGTTTTTTATAATTTTAATTTTGTCGTGTTGTTCCCTAGTCTTGTTTCTAATTTTTGCATTCTACAAATGGTATGTCTTGCTGTGTGTCTTTGTTTTAGTTTTCATTTTGTTTGACGTATAAGTGGTTACCTTTACAAGAGGGATGGAAGATGGCAATCGATGTTGTTTGTTGTCTAACTTGAAATAATGATATTTTTAGATTAGGTAGTTTTCTGTTGGGAATATTTATATTTTGATATGAGGCACTTTTTATATCTATAAGTTAGGTTCCCAAATTCATAAGTGGTGCTACTTCAATGGAAGAGTACCTTCCTTATAAGTAGAAGGTTGGTGGTTTGATTCCTCCATGCCCAATTGATATTGCAATAATAGTTAGAAACGAATTAATTAGTGACCAAAAAATGAGAGATGAGTGACCAAACAAAATGACCAAAATTTGAATATAAAATGTCTAAAAATGACTAAATTAGAGACAAAAAAATTGAGGGACAAGTGACCCAGAAATGAGAGATAAGCAACCAAAAAAAGGATAAAATTTTGCATAGAAATGACCAAATGACAGTTTTGGTGGCTAATTTTCAGTCTCTTATCATGCTACCAAAAATCTCTAGAGGAAAATTGGGTTCTCAAATGGGCCTTATACGAAAACGAGCCAACGATAAATTCTTGTGAGTTGGAATTCAAGAACCAATAGATTTTCAATAAAATGAGTCAACCATAATGGTTGAGTTGACATATTTGTTATAAAAAAAGCTAATGTTTTTGTCTGTATTTTATACATATCTCCCTGTGTTTTTACTCACATTTCGAGCGGGATGGCTCATTGGATGAAGAATTAAATTATGCATCCAACGAGTACCCACACAACATACTTTAGATGAACCCCGCTACCCCAAAAACAAGAAATACCTGAAAAAACAAGATGGTGACATCATCATCAAGTTTTTTCAGGTGTTTCTTGTTTTTTGAGTAGTCGGGTCCATCTTAAGTATGCAGTGTGGGGACTCGTTGGATGCAAAAATTCTGGATCCAACGAGCCATCCCACTCGAAATTTGAGTAAAAACACAAGGAGATATGTTGAAAATACAAACAAAAAAGTAGTTTTTCTCTTGCTTCGTCCAAAATTAATAAATATTATTTTATTATTTTAACTGTTATTTTATTATTTTCCTTAGGAGGCCCATTTTAGACCTCAAATTTCCTGTAATGGTGGTCATATTTAGTTTGTTCATTTATAGCTTGTCTTGTGGTCATTAATTTGGTCATATTTTTTTGTCATTAATTTGGTCATTAATTATGACAATTAATTACCAAATTAATGACCAAATATATGACCAAATTAATGACCACGAGGAAAGCTATAAATGAATAAACTAAATATGACTACAATTTTGGTCATGTGATAAGAGACCAAAAATTGGCCACCAGTAATCGCCAAATCAAAAGTGGTAATTTATATGTGGATTTTGGTCATTTTTTGTCACTTAAATCTCTCTTTGTGCTAGTGGATCATGGGTCTTTTCAAGGAGCAAATCCTTCCTTCTAGACTTTTTTTCTCTATAACGTTTGTTTACCATCTCCAAAATGTTCTTTAACAAAACAACATTATTACCTCTACAAAAGGAAATAACGAATCAGAGGTTGTTTTTCAAGTATGAAGTGAGGATCATTCAATTACGTAATGAGAATATAGAAACAATCTACTCATGTAAAAATAACATAAGATATAACCTACTTTTCTCAAACCTAAATGGCACTCTTTAGATAGTGAAATGCATTATCTATTTACTATAGAACTTGTATGCCCCTTGTTGTCGATGTTTCTATCCTATTAGTTTCTAGACTATAACAACATGAAAAACCTTGGAGAATCATACCATACTAGATATATTAATTTGTAGTATTTTCAAACCTATAATAATTTATTTATAAGTGGTTATAGGACTTACAAATGTTCCAAAGGAGTACGTTGATAAATTATTTGGATTTGAGGTAGTCTGACATCAAAACTTACAAAACTATAAGTTGAAAAGGAGCTACACCCTACAGGAAAAAAATTATCTCGATTGTGAACCCCATGACTTAATCAAACCACCATCCCTATGGAAGAATTCCCAAGCATTGAAGAAGGATGACAAATGGAAGTACACCGACTTGTTAGGATTATTTAGTAATCCTCCATTGTCCACCTTAGTTATTTTAGTAGTTTCCTAGTTTAGGATGATGTTATCACTTCATTAGTGCTATGAAAAAATTATTTGGAGCCCACTAGCCACATTATGTTCCCTCATGCATGAGTTTATGAGCTCCAGAGACCAATCCTTATATATTAGGAGCCCACTCTGAGTTCTAGGACTCCCACCTTCAGTTCACTCTCACCCAAGTGGAGTTAGGATCTGATGGCCACCTTCAGTTCACTTATAGTTAGCTAATGAAACTCTTTGGCATGATTTATGCATAAAGGCACCCATTCTTACCTACCAAGGTCAATTAACTAATTGTTAACTGATTCATTTGTTTGCAATTTCACTAGTGTGTCTAAAGTGGTGATTTTTCCTTTGTTAGTCATGTCTACCGTCATGGATTCAAATCCTCCTTAGGTGATTCAAATTTCCTGTATTTCATTATACTATGTTTATACACATATTAATTGTTAGAGCATCATACCACCTAATACACACCTTCATTTTTTTTCACTCATGTTGTATGGTCCAAACATTGGTTACGTTGGTCTCATAAGGTATTTGGGGTTTTGGACTCATTAATGCACTCAAGCTCCCACATTTGATCATTCAGGAGACTCATGCACCCTCATTAATGAATTTTTTTTCCTTCGGGTGCTCTTACTCCTTAAAACAGGGAAGTGGTTTGACCAGAGGCTCCCATGCATTGTATTTGAGTGTTTTTGTCTCTTTTGGACCATCAAATGTTTCCTAGAGCCACTCCCACTCACCCATGCACTCCAGCACGCCTATCCTACCATTATTTATGTCCTATCAGGCTTCACCCACATTCACATGGCCATTCCTAACCGTTTGAGGTGGTTTGAGAGCTCATTGGTCCACCTAGGGGGGTTGGCGTCCAATCTAATCCTGCCACATGTATGCCTCCAATTTGCCTCCAAAGGCTAATGATTTTCACCTATTGTATTATAATCATGTTCCATACATATTTACATGTTGTACAATAATAAGAAACTCAGTTATTGGAACCACCTCTATGTGTTAATATTTCTCTTTTACACTATTTTCTACATAATTTACGAAATTCTTGAGTTGTGAGGATTTGCTTAGCTCCTAGATATTGTTGTGAATCATATTTTCACATAAATGATAACTTTTATCAGTTATTAGTTTCAATTGAGTGTTTCTTCTCTACTTAATTTCACAATGCATTTTTAATAGTTTTTACACTACAATTCACATTCTTCCTAATTAATTCACTCTAAGGTATTATTTATCTTGATGATATTCTATGTAACATAATTTTACATGGTATTAGATCTCTACAAAGCTATTTTATCTTCAATTTGAGAGTATTATGCAGGCTTTGAGAATATTTCAGTAAAAATTGCGTTGCTACTTCTTGTTGTTGCAACCCCCACCCCAAACTTTTTATGATTTCAGGGCCCCTCCTTAGAGTTTTAACCTTTTAACTTAATAGTTTTTCTCCATGACTTAGTTTTATTTTCATAAGCTAGAAAAGCCTTTTTCACCAAGTTAGAACTACTCATTGGAATTTACTTATGCAAAATTTTGATAAAAAAAAATCAGATTCTTTAAATTGATAGACTGCTGAAGGGAAGTTATTTCAAGGGCACATTGAAGTCTTATTTAATTCCTGAAAAATAACTAAGGTACATGAAGTCTAGAATACTATCTTTGGGCTCCATCTACTTTCACAATAATATCTATCCTAGAAAGCCTATTGTGGTAGACCCACAAAAAGGAAGCAGAACAAATAGGTGCATGGTATTCAAAATAATCACATGCCACAAAATGAAATCCAAAAGGGATTAATATAAAGAATCAAAATTAAAAAACAGAAAGTATGTATCAAGAAGATATACAGAAGAAATAAATCAGTAAAATAAAAGGATTTCTCAAAAGGTTTTACTCTGTTCATGAGCTTAAACAAATCATCACTCACACAAAAGTGCATTATGGATGGAAGAACCTAAATCAAATCTCAAATGTAAAAGAAGCAACCCGGGAAGACTCAAAAGACAAAAGTATTAAGCATCAAAGAATGCAAAAGGCATGGGAATGAGGAACAAACGAATGCATCTGTCTAACTCTGTCACGATCCTGTGGTGTCATATTCAACAACAACCAAATACAGAGGTAAAATGAATCTCACATTTTGGCCCCAAGAGAGTTATTAGGACTTATAGTCCTAGTTACCCTACCCCAAAGGATTATAATCAATGTAATGCTCTAAATTTTAAATTCCTAGAAAATTCTAGACTCTTAATTGATCTTGGAGAAGACTGGGGTAGGCTGCTCTAATAAAATGCCATATAGTAGTTTTTGTTTTGAAAAGATGTTTTTTTTTTAGAGATTTGTGTTCCCTAGCTAGTCACTAATTATTGTTGCTGCAACCCATACCCAAAAATGTTTATGATTTTAGGGCCCGTCCTTATAGTTTTTTAGATTTTAACTTGTTTTAGACTGCTTTTTCTCCTTAAGAGTTTTTCTCCATGACTTAGTTTTATTTTCATAAGCCAACAAAGCCTTTTTTCACCAAGTTAGAACTCAGCTTTTGCACCCGATGTGTCGTCTGAACTCATTGACTCCAGATGACACGTTGGGAGACCCTAGATTTTTGGTCCGATGTTTTCAAATGCCTAAGTCTTGCAGGAGAATTTATTGATATTTTTCTGACCACTTCATCGAAACTTATTTTTTCGAGCCGATACTATCAACGTTTCTCACGCTGCCTCACCCATGCTTTTGTTCGAAAACTTTTTGTCAGGAGATATCGCCAAATGGAGCCAATGGCTTCGATAGAATAAAAGTGGACGCTGAAGCTATTGAGAGAAACTCATGTTTGACACCCATTACCTTCTCTTCAAAGGTTTTTTACAAATTTTGCCGACCACCTTTCTTGCGGAGCTTTCCAATTATTTTTGTCAACATCGTTGACATAACTCATGTTTTCATGCCGAGACGTTCTGCTAGATTGAAGGTTTTTGACCGATGAAAATTTTGTGAGTTTTTTCGACGTTGGTTTTGTGCCGATGCGTCCGACAAAATTATGGATTTACAACCGCTTTTTTCTTGTGGATATTTTCACAGCTTTTGCCGACAGTACATTTTCAGAAGTTTCTATTGAGCCCTATCAATAGTGTCAAAAAAACTCAACATTTGATTTGACACTGTCGTGATGGATTTAATTATCGTGTCGATCCGTTAAAGTGTCAATGAGGTTTTTTATTACTCTAGGGTTGTGGGTTTGGTTTTCAGCATTGCTATCCACCACCACATTTAAATAACCATCCCCTAGTTCCTTTAGGGTTTTTTTCACCTACCGTTCACTGGAGATTGTTAGCTGGTTGTATTAGAGCCCTTGGCCTCGCTGAACTTGCTAGCATGGTCCTGCCAGTTTGTTTGATTCTCACCTTCTCCATGGCGTTTGTTTTGGTTATTTGAGCCATGGAGATGGATCTATAAGATATTTGGGATGATAATGATGAAGCTGCAACTGGGTACTAATTTTATCGATTTTGCTTGATCTGGTTTTCCCTTTTACATGGTGATTGGGAGAAATCAATGGCTTAGCATGGCTTAGGTTTTATTTTGAGCCATATACTTTGCCACTAGTTTAAAATTTCTAGATAACCTGCGGGTTTGATTTCTACGCATCACTGAGTCATTTTTAATGGCCGAGGATGAATTGGTAAAACCTATTAATTATTTTTATCCTAGTTAGCACTAAATGCAATCTTACTTCTAGAAAGAAAACAAGATTTGGCATCTAAATCTGTCACTAACTTTTGCAAGCTTAAATGGTAGTTTCCATTTTATCTTGTTTCCCTAGATTCATGTTGTTGGATGATAGTAACATAAAGTTATTTTTTGACACGGTCATACCATAGTTTTTGTATTATCAACACACCATTCCAAAGGAAAAAAGAAGAATAAAAGTGAATTCAAAAGGAAGGAGAAGAAAGGATGCAAAATGAATCAATTGATAGAGCAAGAAGGTAAGCAAAAAAAGAAGTTGAAGAGTTGAAGAGGAACACTTGAAATATCTCCAGGACAGAGTGTAGGAGGATGAACTAAGTATTCAAAAAATTAAAGGAATCAATAAGAAAGTGGTAAAGAACTGGGTTGCACAAGTCTCAGTTAGTAATTGCCTTATGGAATACCTATTCATGGTAACTCCATCCAAAGCAACATAAATAAAGTAACAAGTGGCTATACATGAAGTGACATTTAGATTGTTGGAGCCTATATATTTCAAGACTATCGCTGCAAAAGCTGATGCATGGAGATAATTCATTGGAGGATCAACTGGACCTTCCTAATTTTTGTCTTGTTTACATGTGGCACTTTATGTAAATTATTTTATATTATTTCTATTTTCCTAGTGCAAGTCACTAGAGGACAAATTTTGTAAATTGAGGATTTAGGGAAGTCCAAAATTCATTTGTAAAATTTATAAATAGGGGTAGAGGAGAGTTTATACATGGACTTTCACTAGCGCATTGATGCTGAAGTTATTTGTATGAAGAACTATTTCTTTTATAAATAAATGAGAACCAATTTTGTTGGAGGAAGGACTGTACAAGTTTCAAATGGATTGTGTTGATTGCTAATGCCGAACTACTTCTTATTTAGCTTGTATACAATTGTGAGATCGTTCTAACTTGATGAACTACTTCTGGAATGATGAATTATTTTACTTTCTATTAGAAATCTTGTGCATATGAATGAGTAATGAATGTTTTAACAAAACGAAGCTATCTTTGTTTATATTTTTTGTTGTGGTTATGTATGTATAATTTGAATAGCTACATGTAGGATTCCATATGCAACATTAGAGCACATTAATCTATTAGATATAATTTATGCTCCCTTGGGGATAGGTTAGATAGGTAGTTTAGAATAGATTACATCAGTTTTGCTTAATTTAGAAGTGATTGAAAGGAAAGAGTGATAAGACGGGAGGTAAGAACCTACACATCACAAGTTGAGACTTTTTCTCACCGGTCACTTGCATTTAGTTTAGGCACTTGCATTTCATCCTAAAAAATAAAATTACATAAACAGTGGATTGGGACACAACCGATAAAATAGACTTAAAATGTTCTTTTAATTCTACGGTAGTCGAGCCGCTAACCGGATGGATTACCCATGCAAAACATTAAACGATCTAGTTGGGAATGATTATTAGGGAGAATCCCTATTGTCGGTACCCAGGATTTTCGAGTCATCAATAGTTTTGTTGTTAGAAGGAGGGCCGACAGTGCATGACTGGCAGATGAAATCCGTTTACTATAAACTATTCCATTGGTGATAGCTCTGAAACTAAGTTTCTTGAAGGTTTCATTTCTGAAGAAAGAGTACGTTTTGAAGAAGAAGGTTCAGAACATTTATACGATGTTCCATTTGAATAAATTAATCACTTAAGAAGGCATACATGATATTTCATAAAGAAAGTTGGATTATTGAAAGCAATTCTTGCATTACCAAGAAGGAAGGCTTCTAGGAAAGTACCTACTTACACTAAAGATTTGATTTTGGAGGAAAATTTGGAAGAGTTGGTAAATTTTTCCATACAAGAGATTGTCCAAACACTTGATCAGTTGGTACTAGATTCTCCTATTTTGTAGTCTCCATTATAGTCACATGTTTAGTCCCCACCACAAACTCCTTGTCGATATATGGTTAACGTTAATAAACCAAACCATAATCGACCAAATGTGTAACAAACTTAAATAATAAAAGCAAACAATATATATATATGAATTATTAATATTAATACATATTGATATTCGTAATTAATAATTAATAAATAGTTATTAGTAAACTATTCTAAAATGATGCATCCTTTCATTGAATAATTATAAATAATAGTGTACATAAATAGTACATCCCTCATAGGAAAATTGAATTGTATGGAAATAACTCATAAAGCTCAAAAAGGCTGACTTACCAAAAATATAGCAAACCCCCATAGGTGGCTAAAGCACTTACCAAATCTATCAAGGACCTCATGAGTTGGAAAAAGCATGATTGATTTGTCAAGGAGATGGAAAAAACATACTAATCCTAGAAAATGGAGAAAAACTAATGGAGGATGGGTTGGAAACAAAAGCTCCCAGTTTCCTGGTTGACTAGCTTTTATCTTATCCATAGAAAAGCATGAAAAGAAGAAAAAGTATAATAAAGTAGAATCTGCTGTAAAGTCTTGTATACTAATTCTGGATGGTCAAAAGGTGGTCAAGATCAACCTAGAATTGGAAATAAATCATTCCTAGGATATAGATGGCATGTATTGACTTTACGGTGCAGGTGGATGCCAACTAATTAAGCTAGTGGGTGAATAATTAATCAAATAATGATTAATTATTTTATCCTAAGATGTGAGTGGGTGTAATATATTCCTACACCCCCCTATACGTTTGACTTTATGATGGTATGAAAAAAAATATGGAGGCATATGGATGCATATAGGGCCCAGCAACAAGGCTATGGTCACCCTTTAACAATTATTATGTCTAGAAAAGTGAGGAAAGAGGCAAAACCACATGGGGAAAATCCTCCCTCAAAATAGGACAAGGCACAAAATTTGAAATATGTCTTCAACATATCTTCATCTTCACTTTAATGAGCTGACTGAACTGCTTCTGGATGAGGGACTTTTTGAAGAAATCATGAACTCCATGATCATGCACTGGCGTGTAGAACCTGCAAGAAGGAAGAGGTGATACTCCTTGTATCTCATCAACTGATGAAGTAGGAGCATTATCTAAATGATTCTTTCTACTATCAAACTCTGATCTACAAACATAATCTGAAATGGAAAAGAGATCTGTGCATACTCCTTTCCAAATATTACACAAAATAAGGCAATTTATTTCACACCCAATTCCCTGAATAGCTGCAAAATTGTGATGTGAATCACATTTAAATCTTCTAATATGCTGTAGCACTTGTATAGATATGATATGAGGCTGATATAATTTTTATATATCAGAAAAATTATCATATATAACAGCAAAGACAAAGGATTTAGTGGCTCCATGAGGATATAGGGCTAGACTAGGAAAATTATGAACAACTGGGGAAAACTGATAGGTGTAAAAATATGAATGATGGATGGGCTTAAGATATGAACCATAAGTGTTTAGAATAGATCCAAACATGTTTAATATTAGTCCAAATATGACTAAGGACATGGATAACTAGCCAATTAAATATAGGAAATACTTCAAACCATGTAAGATAAATATCACTGCATAAGAGACCAATGAGGAATCAACTAGTGATCTTGGGATTTGTATAGTCTTTGGATTATTCAGAGGTATGGTAGATGGTATGGATGGTGGTATTATATGTGCCATGACATTTATATCAGCCTACAAACAATATTCTAAATCAGATATACAAGCTTGTGAGGAAGAGCTGCTCAAAGGGAAGTCAATATCTAGTGAAAAATCACAATTTTTGGGAGATGAATCTAGTAGACTAAAAGGAGGATCATCAAAGAAAGGTTCTGATATTTATGATTCTGATATATCAGTGAATAAATATATATCATATATATGAGAAAAGGAGAGAAATTAGGCACTCAAATCATAAGTTATATCACCTTGGAACTGTGCACTATGACATTGTTCTGAGGAATCAGCAGGCTTCTGTAGTTCATCTGGAACTTCAATCTTGTGTTTCTCAAGAAGCTGAGACATGATGTCCATATTATTCTTGAAACACTTCTTATCTGAATGAAAACCATTGCTGCAATAAGAACACTTGTATGTGCTCCCTTTCTTCTTAACTTTCTTCATTAAATCTTCATATGAATCTTCATCTTCAATTTTTGACTTTGGCTTCTTCACAATTTGCTTCTCTTTTGATTTGAATTTCTTGCTTCCTTGAACCAAGAGAGCATGATCCTTTCCCTTTGAAGAATTAAGGACACCAATATGGATCAATTTATCTTTCTCCTGGGTTAGTGAATCAAGAAAATAATTTAAAGAAGGCATTTTCCACTTAGGAACAACAAACCTAGCTGCATGAAAGGTACACACAAAAACTGAGTAATCAGGACCCAATTTTGAAAGAATGGAAAGGATTAATTGATCATCTACTTTCTCAATCCCACATTGCTTGAGCATTAGAACAAGTGACTTGAACTTGGTGAATAAAACCTCAATAGATTTAAAATTGCTTGGACTCAGTGAGAATAACTCAATCTCCAATTGATGCTCTCTTAGCTCATCTTGAACTCCAAAGAGAGATTCCAGTCGAGTCCATACTTGGTTTAGAGTGGTCAAACCATCTAGATGAAAGAGTAGATTAGGAGACATAGAGAGGTAAATAAATCCATAGGCTTCATCCAACCTATTATGCCACTTAGGTTTCTCAATCACAGCATTAGGCTCATTCTCCAAGGCAGCCTAGTGTAAGTCTGTATAATCCTCTACTATGCAATAGAATGGAGATTTTGGCTTTCCATTCGTGGTAGTTTAAGGAAGTAAGAACTATAGCTGATGAAGAATCCATATTTCTGAATTGATGTGCTCAAGAATAAAATCTCTGCAACCTGCAAAACAAACTAGGAGAAAATCTTGTAAGCTAGACAAGCTCTTCTTCAGAGAGGGATAGGAGTCTGAATGTGCTCCTCAACTCTGTAGAAATTGATCAACTTTGCTGCTCTGATACCATGTAGAAATAATAGATAAATGCTATGAGAAATTATGCTAAGAATAAGCATGGGAAATAGATATTGCTACTAAGAATTCTCACAAGCATACACAGGAAAAATAAAGAGAAGAAAAGAGACTGAATCACATGAATGAAGAGATGAATATTGGTGTGTATCCTTCCATTGAATAATTATGAATAATATTGTACATAAATTATACATCCCTCATAGGAAAATCAAATTGTGTGGAAACAACTCATAAAGCTCCAAAAGGCCAACTTACCAAAAATATAGCAAACCCCCATAGGTGGCTAAATCACATACCAAATATATCAAGGACCTCACAAGTTGGAAAAAGCATGAGCGATTTTTCAAGGAGATGGAAAAAACATGCTAATCCTAGAAAATGGAGAAAAACTAATGGAGGATGGGTTGGAAACAAAAGCTCCCAGTTTCCTAGTTGACTAACTTTTATCTTATCCATAGAAAAGAAAGAAAAGCAGAATAAAACAGAATCTGTTGTAAAGTACTGTATACTAATTATGAATGGTCAAAAGGTGGTCAAGATCAACCCAGAATTGGAAATAAATCATTCCTAGGATATAGATGGCATGTATTGACTTTAAGGTGCAAGTAGATGCCAACTAATTAAGATAGTGGGTGAATAATTAATCAAATAATGATTAATTATTTTATCCTAAGTTGTGAGTGGGTTTAATATATTCCTACAGAGTTAAAATGCGAATCATGTGGGTTTAGAAGTCTTTGTTTTCTTCAAGTGGTATCATAGCAAGAATGCAAGGGAAAAATAAAGAATAAGGAAAAAACATAAGTTAAAAAGAAAAGTTAAGAAAAAGAAAAGATAAAAGTAAAGGGATAAAAAAGAGAGAGGGTAAAAGTGAAACCACACCTGGTTCCTTAAAGTGGGTTTGAGTTTGAATATAAAAAGTGCATAATAATAACTACAAAGAAGCAAGTGGGATTTGAACCTAGGTGGGGAAGGTAACACTTATTCCTCCCAACCACCCAATCTACTTGCATTTTACAAAAGTATTGGAAAAAAATAAAAGTCAAGGACTAGAATTTAGACAGTTATATATTATTTTATATAACATAAGTTTAAAAATAATAATAATAATAATAATTATTATTATTATTTTATTAAAAAAATAATTATTTTTGGAAAAAAAAAGGTTATTTGACCTAACAAGAAATATTCGAAGAAAGTTTTTTTCCAAAAGAGACATATTGAGAATTATTACAGCTTTTGTATCTACCCTTCTAGAAGAAATGAAGACAAAAGTGAAGTAGAAACATAATCACAAACAATGGCTACTACATATTCGGAAATGAAGGCACATATACAAACAACATTGGACGAGTTAGAAAAATACAAGGCGATCCATAAAAGTCTACAAGCTGAGTTTGAGACAAACAAGTGGTTGAAAGAGTGGAAAGACGATGAGAATCACCGCTTATGGAATCATAATTAACAGCTAGAACAAACCATAAAATATAACAAGAAAATGTTATCTGATTAGGATAAAGAAATATCATGTTTAAAAATTCATAATCAAAACCTAGAAGACCAGGTCAAAAAGTCAAAAAATGACAACAAATGACCATATGGATGCGATAATGAATTAGAAGAAGAAATAAAGCATCTAAACAAACTCATCATGGAAAAAGATGTTGAATTGGCAGAAGTCCAGATGAGGTTAGAAAATCAAGGAGAAAAGTTAAGTCATCATAAACAGCATAAAGAAAACTCCAGCAGTAGTATGCCGACAGTAAGAAGACACATAAGTTAGAGCTGACAAAAGTCAACAAGGTTCTATCAAGCCATTATGAAGAAATTTTCAGATTAGGTAATCACAACAAGACACTAGTCACAAAAATTAAGAAGTTGAAAAGTAGTCGAAATACATAACAATCTACGGAAGACATTGAAGGAAAACTTCTAGACAAATAGGAAGAAAATCGTTGTATCAGAAGGCATAATGAAGATCTTAAGGAACAGTTTAAGAAGTTTGAAGATAAAAAAAAATCACATGTAGAAGTGATTAAGAAGTTTCAAAATGATAACATGCAGTTAGAAAACAAGTTGGAAAAGATACAGAACGAAACCTTAAAACCTCAAGAGACGAAAACACAACTTTCTATTCGGATCAATGCTAAAAAAATGACACTCGTAAAAGACAATGACATTGTGAAAATTCCATATCGACACCCCAACCATAAAAATAGATATTCTAAAAAGTGGGAAACGTCGAAAGATAGCGGTACCAATGTGATCAAATCTCCTAATGATAGATCAGTATGGAATGCCAACAGTCCACAACAAATCAATTTGGGATGGATTAATTCATCCACATATCGGAAGTTGTGCTCAACTCTTAGTAGTTCATATCGACATGTTTCATCAGTTGTGACACCACAAAAAATGATGCAGAAACATTATAAGGCTTTGAGGACAAAGCCTTTCTAAGGGAGTGGAAATGTAACAAACTTAAATAATAACAACAAACTATATATATATATATATATATGAATTATTAATATTAATACATATTGATATTCATAATTAATAATTAATAAATAGTTATTAGTAAGCTATTCTAAAATGACGCATCCTTTCATGGATGGTATCCAAAGTGCCTTTCCAATTTATATATATATGGCACACACTTTGTAATATATCATCATTCATCTTTAATATTATTTTATATTTCCAATATGGAATTATTTCCCATTGGTTGATTATTCAACTGAGTAATCATTGTGGGTTAAAATGCGAATCATGTGGGTTTAGAAGTCTTTGTCTGCTTCAAAATGCTAATCAACCAAATCCACCATCCCAGAGAGCCAGAACACCACTCAACTTGGCTCCTCCATTGCATGATTTTCCTAAGCATCCTGAAAAGGATTTACCAAAGTTCAACCACGGAAAAGGAATTTTTTTAGAATACCACTTGCAAAGTTTCTATTTGTCTCTATAAATTTTGATCGTTGAACAAAAATATGTGGTATGCATACTTTTTCCACATACCTTTGAAGCTAAGGCCTTTGCTTGGTATTTCAGTTTACAAGACAATTCAATAACATATTGGAATAATTTTGAAAGGGTGTTTAAGAGCAAGTTTGGTAGTCAACAAACCATTTCCACTCTCATGAAAGAGTTTCTCTCTCTAAGGATGGATAAAAGAGAAAAGGTTCAAGATTTCAACCAAAGATTTGCTGCTCATTTGAGTAATTTCAGTGCTACAACAAGGTTTGCTGAAGAAACTCTAGTAGAATACTATACTTTAGCACTTTGTCCCAGCATAGCAATGCTTGTCAAAAGAACAATGAAACTTACATTGGTGGAGAATAATGGGGAAGCAAATAAGGTTGAAGCTGAACTTGACAGCATAAATAAACACACTGCAAAACCAGAGGTAAATACTTTGTTATAGTTGATTTTACCTCACATGGTGAATCATATTTTTATGGCCTTCCTTGTCCCTCTGTAGACTCCTTAGACCCCATGGACCATTTTTGTTACTTTGATGTTTCCAACATCATCCCTAAAAGCATGCAAAATTTTCCATATGTGACTTTTAAACCCTTTCTCGCGTATATATGCGGGTTTGACCCCTAAAACCATGTACATCGGGATGTGTGCAAAAGGACAAATTATTTTGGAGTTTTCCTTGATGTGGATCCAACTCACTTGTCTCCTGGCCTTCCATATGCCTTGAGATAACTTGGATTTGACCTTTCATTAGCCCATTGAAGAGCTATATAAAATACCCTTTGGATACATTGAAGGCATGAGGAATTGAGAGCAAGAGAACTATAGTCCATTGTTGCTGGAGCTTATACTTGAGTCTGCATCCCTTTGTCCCTCAGAGATTTTTTGTGTTCTTCCCAATCTTGCCCTTTTCTTGTGAGCTTGCTATCAAGATATGGAGGATTGAAGTGGTGGAGGCCAAAGTGTGGGACTCAGTTTCTCCGATTTGCAGACGTGCTGAAAGAGGTTGTCTCTATTGTAATCTCTATTTTATATTAATAGAAATATCTTTTCCTGTCTAATAATGTGTATTTGAATGAATATTTGATCCATGGATGATTTCAAATGCTTATATGTTATTGATTATATATGCTAGAGTAGGTCTAACACAATGATATATAGCATGCTTGTCTTGTTTATTGAATGTTGAGGAGGCAATTTATCAATTCAAGCTAGAGTTGGAAAGCTCAACGGGGATCTACATCAACCGTCTAGAATAAGGTACGAATCGAGATCCTTTAGTGTTAGATATTTGGTTTCTCTTGCATATAGGAAAGGATTGATTTTTGGAGTTAAGATGTCTATTTTGGTACCCCAAGCCATAAGATTTTCTCTCTTTAACATAATTGGAGACTCCACTGGGGAGTTCCTAGTAGTTGTCCTTTGGGGGTTTTTATCAGCATTCAATGTTCTTGAATTGCTCTTATTTCTCTATTTCTGAGTCGGGTTTGGGGGCATGTTTGCCTAGTAGTGTCTGATTGGTGTGAATTTTGTCTCAGTTTATCTATTTGCCTTCATTTTTATACATTTTTCTTCCTATACGCGAATTTTAAACTCACAATCGCATATACACGTGGCTTTGACTGCTATATCCGCGTACATACGCAGGTTTACTGTAAACAGTTGCGTATGACCTGAGTTTTTCCTTTTAGAGGAAGATTGATTATTGCTGGGTGAATTTTGATGATTGTTGAGTCTCCTTTGATACCGCTAGAGTCTGTATACACCTTTGCTTCTGACCAGAGACACCTTTTTTAGGGTAAATTTATTTTTTAAGAATGTTCTTGTCATTACATTTTTGATTTTTTGTTTTGGGATTAGTGCATTAGATTTCCTTTACCTTAGTACTTTGTGTGAGTGTTGTTTGATTGTGCTTGGAAAGTCTAGGGGTGGTAGAATCATTCTTTTTCTTTAGTATCTCATTTTTATTCAAAAAATCCAAAAATATTTGCTTCTTTGCATCATTATGCATTGCACTTTTCACTTTGCAAGGTACTTGCACTAGGTTTTCTTAGAGAAGTATTAGTTAGTCTTTCATATAGGAATGACTGCATTTGTCATTTGAAGAAAAAATTTCATTTCACGTAGTAGCATGCCCTGTTTTTCATTCGACACAATGCATTTGCATTGATTGTTAGGTGTGCATTTTACTTCATGTTGCATCATTACACCTTTGGTTGCACAGTCATATGCCTTTTTTGAGTAATAAAGCCAAATAAAATCAACGCTTAATTAAAATGGATTACACTATTTTCTTTGATAGGGTACACCAACAAGATTAGGTTTTAGGGTCTTGGAATAATTCATTGTGAGTAAATTCTCCAAGGCCACTAAACAACAACATGTATGTGTCTGTCCAGGTGAGAGTGTGAAATTCCTTGGTATAATTAGTGTTTCTTAGGACCCTCCTCTTACAATGGAGTTAAGCACGAGGCAGTGTGAGTGGTTATTGATTGGGATGACCCCTAGTCATAACTGAGTAGCACCAAAGATATTTCCAAGATTGTATTCTATCTGGGGGCTCTTTTGAGAGTTTCAAGCTTTGCTACCCTACCCATATAGTCAATCTCGCCTTCAATTATCCGCCTGAGCATTGATTATATTGAGGTGACCTTAGTTGCCTTACCTAGGTTATCGAGGGGGTACTTTGCAGGGGTTATTTTGTAGGTGTCCCAGCCAGGTTGGGGTCAGATAGCATAGTCACAATATGCGTTGAAGCTGAGGGCCACAATAAATTGTTGCGAACCTCCGCTTGTTGTGTATGGGAGTCTCAAGCCTCTCCTAGGCGGGACATACCTGCTTCATTCAGGAGCTCACATATCCTACCCTTGTTTTCTTTTGGTTGCCTTTAGATTATATTGGTATTTTCTCTATGCACGTTATCTTGCTTAGGGTTTGCATAATTAGAGAGTCTTTTTCATTTTCTGAGTCATTGTGGATTCGGCTGTGGAACCTCGTCATTCTTGTCATTTAGCAAGACTTCCACCTTCTACATCTCCTTCTCCTTTGGGAGAGAGAAGCAGACAGTCCAGGTAGACTACTTCTCACATTGATTCACACAGGATGGGAGATCATGAAGATGAAATTCCTGAGCTACCATCTTTACTTCATGAGGTTGAAGAAGAAGAGCCTACCCTTACATATGACCCTTCACCTAATATACCTACACACTCTAGGTATGATCCTTCATGTGATATACCTACACACTTTGGGTATGATCCCTCATCCACAGGTTGTCCGTATTGGATGTCGGGCGAAGAGACCTATCATGAACATGCGAGCACTAGTTATGGTAGTTATGATATGTCTAGTATTCCTACACATAATTCGGTACCATGTAACGAGTCGGAGTTTGAACAAAACACTATGCCTGGGGGCATTCCTAGTCACTTCCATGTGGAGAGATTTGGGAACACAAGTCACATTGCACCCTCCATCCCTGAGGTGGAGGTCACATAACATGTTCATCCTAGACCTAGTGCTAGTAGTCCTATTTGGATACTAGAGCCAAGACAAGTGACTATAGGGAATACCACTTACATGATTCCACATTTCCCTTCATCCTCTATTCCTAGTTCTTCAAATGCTATTCCTCCCCCACAATCACATGGTCGTTCGGGCCAGAATGTTGCTACGAGCCATGTGCATACTACTATACTTACGTAGTTGTGTCTTAGAGTCAAGTACCTCCTGTTGTATCGAGAGGTCGTATTCCTACTTCTGGAGGTCATATTCTTACTTCCGAAACATCTATCCTACCTATGGAGTTTCTCATGGGACTTCTTATGGACCATATTATGGACCACAGTATGCATAGATTTATTCACCTTATGGGCACGGGAATCAACAACCCACTTACTCTCTGAATTATGGCTTTGTACCCCCACATAGTCAAGGTACACCACATTATGGTGCTTCCATGCCACCCTAGATGGGTCAAATGGGAGGAGAATACTATGGCCATGGCCATGGTGGTTACGGTAATCAGTCCTATGTGAAACAAAATTATTAGGAAGCGCCTCATAGACCTGCTCAACCTAGGCTCCCTTTCCTCGCAACGTTAAATCTGCCTGACTTGTCGAGACTAACGAACGATCCGGTATCTTATGACCCGGCTTGGCCAACTGTCTCTACGAAGCTTCCCTTGGACATTCCCATGTTTGAGGGAAAACTAAGAGAAGATACGAATGAACATGTTACTACATTTCACCTATGGTGCTATTCTAACTCCTTACATGAAGATTCGATCTGTATAAGGCTATTTCAACACACCCTCATCGGGCCTACCATGAAATGGTACATAGAGCTACCTAGGGGGGCATTCACTTTGTTCGATGACCTAGCTATGAATTTTCTCAAGCACTTCCAGATACCAATGTATTGTGACATTGGTACTGAAATCTTGTCGACATTTCGGCAAGATAAAGCCACGCATATCTCAGGCCATATCCAAGAGTGGCGTAGACGAAAGAGATTGATTAAATCCTTCATACCGCTGGAGTTTCTCCTTGAATGGTTCCTTAAATCGTTAATACCTTATATAGTGAAGGATGTTTCTATATCCAGAGTTTAGAATGAGGAACAAGCCATTTTTAGGGCACAGGAATTGGACTTGATTTATGCTCAATTCGGTTTATTATATGAGATCATTGCTAATGCTCCGCTTTCTAGTATAGACCCTAAGGTCAAACTTGGATCACATGCTGATGGCATTGTTGGTTGTACGAGTGCCAAATCTCCAGATTTGGTTTTGAAACAAGTTAGTCAACTATCTATCAACCAATCTGCCTCGGGACAAGCCACGGCTTCGTCTCAACCCACCCAAACGGCAAGTGTGCTTTCGGTACAATCGTCAAACTAGAAGGGTAACCAGCAACCCAGAGGGAATAAGAAGAAGGGTAAAAACAATTGTAAGAGTGGGAATAAGAATGAAAATGCCAATTCTAATGACAAGAACACCCAAAATGATGGGGGGGACAAGCAGCCTAAACGTAAGGTTAAGTTTCCTTGCAAGTTGTGTAAGGATGACCACCTCACTCACTTGTGCCCTCGGATAGAAGAAGCCTCGAGATTCATAGCGCAGGGCCCAACTGTGCTGAGTTACCATTTACCTCATAATCAAAACATGAACTTGAGGACCCATGATCAGTCTGGAGGGGATCAAGATCTGCCGAAAGCTACTAGTGGTCATGGTTGCATCAATATGGTGCATGCTGCTAAGGTTGTGACTCATGCGAAGAACTATGGTTCGTCACAACTAGACCTTGGAAAGGAACCTGCTCCACTTGAGAGTCCTTTGCGTATTGAAAAACCTATGGATAAACTGGAAGTTGCTCCTCACATTCCTAAGGGATTCCTTTAGCATTCAAGGCACAATCCTAATGCTTGAGCCACCCAAACTATTCTGTTGTTAAGGATTTGGGGCACACTCCTTGTCCTTCGTATTTCAGAGTTGTCCTTCGTAAAGGAAAGCTTTGCTTTATTCTCTTGGTGTTAACGATGATAATTCTTCCTCTGTCATCAAATTTGAAAATGTGGGACTACAGCCTCACTTGCCTTACTATGTGTCTCTCTTAATTCATGTATAATGTCTTAACATGACCATAAAATGCATTGTGAATGACGAAGGCATTGTTGCTTCCATGATGTCTTTGGCATGTTGGAAGGGTTTGGGTTCCCTCGAGTTGTCTAAATCTGCTACCATGTTGACTACTTTTGATGGTAGATCATTTTGACCGCACGTCATTCTTCCTTCTCTTAAGGTCCATTTGGGAGGGAAGACCATCATGATAGATATCGACGTGGTTGATGCGCCCCTTGACTACAATTTGTTGCTGGGTAGGAATTGGATGTACAGTATGCAAGCCATAGCTTCTTCTCTATTTTGATTTCTATGATTTTTGTTTAATGGGAAGATAGTTACGATTGATCAAACATCATTCAAGAATGCGCCTGTTACTATAGAAATTCAGGCCTGCAGTAGATTAATTTCACCCACAACAATTAACAATTGATCATGCAAAATTATCAACAATGGAGACTGAATATGGAGCTGTAACACAAAATTATATTAACTGAGTGTACAATAGCCAACCCTATAATAACATAGGCTGCTGAATATATAGAATACATGAGAAAATCGAATGCATAAGGAAGCATCCAAAACTAGCATAAAGCAGGCTTACCCAAAATAGGCAAATCCCCCATAGGTGTAAAAAGCTGATCCCAAATCTATCATGGAGCCCACGAATTGGAAAGGGTGCATGGGCAAGCTAATGAGTGGTGGAATGGTATCTCATACATGCTTTTTCATGGAGAAAAGAGTGGAGGAGGAAGAGGACACAAAGCTAGTTCACCTCACCTAGTATTGCTTTCCTATGTGCCTTAAAACACTGAAAAAGCAGGGAATAAAGCAAAAAAAGTAGATGGTCGCCTAGGAGGCCAGGAATAAAGCAGATTTGATTCCTAAGGCTTCTCCAAGCACTACATGAGTCAAATATGGCAATTTTTACCTCTATGGATAGGCAATTAGCAACTTGCACATGGTGGGACTCATGGACTAGGCAAATAAGACAAAATAAATGAAATAATGTCTAAGTGGGTAATACTATGGGTTTGATTATTCTAACACCCCCCCTTAAGCCTGACTTTATGAGTAATAAATCAAAAATATAGGGCCTAGAAACAAGGCTTAGTCACCCTTTACATACTGCAATGTCCATACAACCAAGGAAAGAGGCAAAACCAACTTGGGAAAATCCTCCCTTAAACATGGACCGAAAGAACTGTAAAACAAAATTGTAGAATCTTGTCTCCACTCATGCTTTGACAGCATGATCAGCAATCCCCAATAGTGATTTGAGATTGCTGAAGGTCTTCTCACAAAATGCTTTTGTGAAGATATCAGCTACTTTTTCTAAAGATGAACAGAAGAGTAGATGAATGGTGCCATCATGCACAAGCTCTCTGATGTAGTGCATGTGAATCTCAATGTGTCTGGTTCTCTACTTTTGAACTGGATCCTTGCAGATTCGAATGGTACTCTGGTTATCACAGTAGATGGTAGTTGAGTACTCAGGTTCGAAACCACACTCTCCAAGTAAACCCTGCAACCATAAACACTGATTTGCTGCATTGACAACTCCTCTGTACTCAGCTTCTATAGATGAGAGTGCAATGGCACTCTGTTTCTTGCTTTACCAGCTGATTGGCCCTTCTGCAAGCATGAACACATAACCTGAAGTGGACTTCCTATCAGTGCTATCACCTTCCCACTCACTGTCAGTAAAACCAATTAACTCAAGGTCAGAATTGGCTTTATAGAAAATCCCATGGGTCCTTGTTCCCTGAACAAAGTTAAGGATCCTCTTTGCTGCTTTCCAATGGATCTCATGGGGCTGATCCATGAATCTAGAAGCAACACTCACTGCATAACAAATATCAGGTCGATTATGTGTCAAATACAATAAACATACAATCAACTGTCTATACAAAGTGTTGTTTACCATCGGTGGAGAATCATCTTCCTCCAGCTTCACTCCTGAAAGAAAAGGAGTTTTTCTTGATTTACAATCTTGCATTCTGAATTTGATCAGCAAATCCAAGGCATATTTGGACTGGTGCACCTTGATTCCATCTTTGGTTTGAGCTATCTCAAGCCCCAGAAACTGACTTAAGAGCCCCAAATTTGTCATGGAGAAGGCTTGGTTCATAGCTCCTTTTAGGGAAGCAATCTCAGCCTGTGAGCTTCCTGTAATGAGGAGGTCATCAACATATAACACAATGATCATTAATGAACCATTAATTACCTTTAGATAGACATTCGAATCAGATTTGCACTGAACAAAATTCAAAGATAGCAAGAAGCTATCTATCTTGGCATACCAAGCCCTGGGGACTTGCTTTAGCCCATACAATGACTTTATCAACCTGCACACAAGAGAATGGTCAGTAGGAAAACCTTGGGGCTGCTGCATATATATCTCCTGAGTGAGATCACCATTCAAAAAGGCACATTTTACATCCATATGTTGTACCTCCCATTGCCTTGATGCTGCAATGGCTAGAGCTAGCCTGATTGAATCCATTTTTGCCACTGGGGAAAAAGTCTCATTGTAATCGATGCCATGAACCTGTGAGTAGCCTTTAGCTACCAATCTAGCCTTGTACTTCAGTGGTGAACCATCAGCAGCAAATTTGGTCTTATAGACCCACTTACACTGTACTAGTTTTCTCCCTGGAGGAAGATCCACTAGCTCCCAAGTGTTGCTCTTCTGTAGTGAGTTGAACTCATCTTCCATGGCAGCTTGCCATCTTGGATCTCCTTCTGTTTCTTCATATGTTTGAGGATCAGACTCCACCATCAAATAGCATTTTTCAGCAAACATAGGGTCCTTCATGCACAGACCACTCTCAAATTGTGATCTTGTCCTCCTTGGATCATTGGGATCCCCAGCTAGTTCACCTGCTGCATGTAGTGTCTTGGCTGCCCATTTAGGCCTTGTGGGTCTGTTTGGGTCTGCAATAAACTCATCTCCATCAGACAAATCAGAATCATCATGTTCAACAAACTCTTTACTTACTTCTTGAGGTTCAGGTGGTGAAGAGGCTTCACCAACTTCCACTGCTGCAAGGGGTTCTTCTTCAAACTGAACACACCTTTCAATAAAGGATTTGTTTGTGCTCAAGTTTATCAACTTGTACCCTTTTGAATCTTTAGAGTATCCCACAAAAAGACACTCTTGGATTTGGGGTTGCAAAGCCTTCCTCTTCTCTGTAGGAATCCTGGCCCATGCCTTTGAGCCAAAAATTCTGAAATGGGTCACATCTGGCTTGTGCCCACTCCATGCTTCGAAGGGAGTCATGCCATCCAACTGTTTGTGAGGCACCCTATTCTGAATATAGGCTGCACAGTTGATAGCTTCGGCCCAGTACTTTGGTGGCAAAGTTTTGGCCTCCATCATGCATGTTTCCATCTCCTTCAGTGATCTGTTCTTCCTCTCTGCAACACCATTCTGTTGTGGTGTGTAGGGGATAGAATGCTGCATCTGAATACCTGCATATACACAATAGTTAATAAACTCAGTGTTGACATACTCACCACCATTGTCAGATCTGAGGATCTTGAGTTTTCTTCTACACTGGTTTTCAACCAAAGCCTTGAAGACTTTGAACAGGCCAAAAACTTCTGACTTGTGCTTCATGAAGTGAACCCAACAATACCTGGAGAAATCATCAATAAAGGTCAATGCATATTTGGCCTGACTCATGGACATATGAGGGAATGGGCCAGAAACATCACTGTGAATCAGCTCGAGAGGTGCAGAGGTTCTCTCATGGCTGGCTTTCTCAAATTTGTGCTCTGGGTGTTTTCCTAGGATACAACCTTGGCAGACTCCTTTGGAAAATTTTATCTTGGGCAACCCTATGACCATATTTTTCTCACTAAGATCAGACAGATACTTGTAATTTAGATGGCCAAATCTTTCATGCCATAGCTTTCTAGCTTGATTAGCATGGATAAGAAGAGCAGAGGGGTTTGAGTAAGGCAGGAAGTGCGAAAACATGTATACCTTTTGAGCATGATTCGCTACTCCTTTTGCAATGATTCTTCCACTTGAGATTTCTGTGATCTTAACTTCATCTGGTGAGAATATGACTTTCTTAGGAGACCCAGTGTGGGTCATCTGGTACACTGACAGAAGGTTGGAGGTGAGACCAGGGACATACAACACATTGTTGAACTTCCCATGATCAAGATCTATTCTTCCTTTGCCTAAACTTTCAGTGAGAGAGTCATCTCCTAGTACAATAGATGGTCCTTTTGACTTGTCCAATGAGGAGAAGGCCTCCTTAGTCGAAACCATGTGTCTTGAAGCTCCAGAATCAATGATAAAACTGGGTGAGTTTGATGTGCCAGCAACTAGAGAATGAACTCTCTCTCTGTCATCAGAACTTGATCCTCCTTCTCTCTTCTTTGAGCTTTCTGGAAGGGAGATTCCATTCTTCTCCAGCAGTTGAGTTAGCATATCTATCTGATTTTTCATACAAGAGCTTTCAGTGTGATTTCCCTTCGAACAGTATGAGCACTTGTTCATATCACCTTTGTTTTTCTTCTTCTGGGTATTTTTCTTGGGACCTTATTGATCCTTCGGAGACTGCTTCTTGTCTCTCTTTTTCTCAGGTGGCTTTTTAGATTTATTTTTGCTTTTTGAATCCACCCTCGAATCTCCAGCAACCAGAGCTTGGTCTTTGGAAGGTTTGATGGTGCCCATCATCACCAGCTTGTCTTGTTCTTGTGTGAGAGATTCCATGAAATCAGCAAGGCTAGGCATCTTCCAGGTTCGAGCTGTGAGTTTTGTGGCATAGAAGGTCGAAACAAAGACTGAGTATTCAAGTCCTAGCTTCGAGAGGATGGCCAATACGAGCTAATCATCTATCTTTTCGATACCACACTGCGTCAACTGCAAAACTAGTGCTTTGAACTTGGAGAAATATAGCTGCAGGGATTCAAAGCTACTGGGACTCAGAGAAATTAACTCATTCTCGATCTGATGTCCCCTCATCTCATCTGTCTTTCCAAAAATATCACATAGCTTCTCCCATACTTGATCCGGTGAAGTCAATCCATCGAGATGGAAAAGGAGGTCTCATGAAATACTGAGACATAGGAGGCCATAGGCCTCATCTCTCTGATTGTGCCATTTTATCTTCTCTGCAGTAGAATTGGGCTCTGATTCTGTAGCCATAGTCACCCTGTAGAGGCCTTTCACTCTCAACAAGATCTCCATCTCTGCTTTCCATTCAAAATAGTTGAAGGGAGTCAAGATAGTTTTCTGTGAATCCATAGCTTTAGAAAATCTGTCCCGGCTGTCAGTAGAAGGCTCCCAGTCTTGATGTCGAACCTGTAAAACAATTTTTTGAAGGAGAGTAACAACCTACAATGGCTCTGATACCATGTAGAAATTCAGGCCTGCAGTAGATTAATTTCACCCACAACAATTAACAATTGATCATGCAAAATTATCAACAATGGAGACTGAATATGGAGCTGTAACACAAAATTATATTAACTGAGTGTACAATAGCCAACCCTATAATAACATAGGCTTCTGAATATATAGAATACATGAGCAAATCAAATGCATAAGGAAGCATCCAAAACTAGCATAAAGCAGGCTTACCCAAAATAGGCAAATCCCCCATAGGTGTAAAAAGTTGATCCCAAATCTATCATGGAGCCCACGAATTGGCAAGGGTGCATGGGCAAGCTAATGAGTGGTTGAATGGCAGCTTATACATGCTTTTGCATGGAGAAAAGAGTGGAGGAGGAAGAGGACACAAAGCTAGTTCACCTCACCTAGTCTTGCTTTCCTATGTGCCTTAAAACACTGAAAAAGCAGGGAATAAAGCAGAAAAAGCAGATGGTCGCCTAGGAGGCCAGGAATAAAGAAGATTTGATTCCTAAGGCTTCTCCAAGTGCTACATGAGTCAAAGATGGCAAGTTTGACCTCTATGGATAGGCAATTAGCAACTTGCACATGGTGGGACTCATGGACTAGGCAAATAAGACAAAATAAATGAAATAATGTCTAAGTCGGTAATACTATGGATTTGATTATTCTAACAGTTACCACATCTTCAGGAGCTTCTATCTCGATTGTCATGCACTATCAGTCAGCAACTGAGAGTGTGGGCTTTGGCATGTATCCATCCCTTATGGGAAGCTTTAGTTGTCCTGCACCTGTTCTTAATATTGGTTCTAGTTTCGGTGAGGCTTTGTCATCAGTGAGATCGGTGTCTTTTTGCACAATCCATATGGAAGATCCTTGGATTCTTCCTACACCAAGTCCCTCATGTGAACCCATCGAAATGGACGTGCTGCTGCCTGCAACTATGATAGCATATCAAGCTAATATTGGATGTGTTGCAGAGCCTAGTCCTTCCTCTTCATGGATGGAGGAGGACCCATATGTGTTGCCTACATGGGAAGTTTAGTCTTCTCACGCACATGAATTCCTTGATAGTTTTTTTCCTTCAGATGAAGCTATTATTGAGGCCATGTCTTGGGTTGAGCTGCCTTGGGAATAGTTTAATCATAGACTTATTTTCTTCTCGAACTTGACTGTTTGGAGTGCAAAGACTATAGGGAGATTCTTAGTGAGAGAATTGGTAGTCCCATGGTTCTGTTAAGCTCTCTTGATCTGATGGTTGATGGAAACATGTAAAATATATCTCCTACCATCCCTATCAATATCTCTCACGATCCTGGCAAGATCGAGAATGTCTATATTGGGGAGGAATGTTCCCATGCTGAGATTCGAGAGTATGCTGAGCTGTTCAAATAATTTCATGATGTATTTTCTTGGTCATATGAATAAATGCTAGGTATCGACCCTCGCATTGTTGAGCATGAGATTAAAACTTATCCCAATGCTAATCCTGTTCGACAACACTTGCGTGTGGTGAATCCTAGGAAAGCACCCGCGATTAAGGCTGAGATAGGAAAACTATTGAATTTTGGTTTTATCTATCCCATTTCCTTGATGGAGTGGGTTTCAAAACCCGTTCCATTTGATAAGAAGCAGGGAACAATCTGCATATGCACTAATTTCTGTGACTTGAATCGTGCCAGTCCTAAAGATAATTTTCCCACACCATTTATCAATCAGATTTTGGATGAGTGTGTGGGAAGTGAGGTATTTTCATTCATGGACAGCCTTTTTGGATACAATTAGATAAAAATCAAACCCGAGGACCAACATAAGACTGCATTTATTTGTCCTTGGGGTACCTTTGCATGTCGAAAGATGCCTTTCAGCCTTAAAAATGTCGGAGCCACTTTTCAGAGGGCTATGACCTTGATCTTCCATGATCTCAAATTTGATTATTGAAGTCTTTTTGGATGACCTTGCTCCTCATTCTCATATGTGAATGCGTCATTCCTACCATTTGAGATTAGTGTTCGAAAGGTGCCACCATTATTTGGTTAGGTTAAATCCTCACAAGTGCATCTTTTGCATGAAGTCTAGTCGCTTATTAGGGTTCCAAAGAGGGTATAAGAGTCAACCCTTTGAAGGTTGAGGCAATACTTCAATTGTGTTCCCCGAGAAACATTAGACATCTTCATTGTTTGCAAGGCATGGAAAACTTCTTACAAAGATTCGTCATGAACTTTTCCAATTTGACTAGAGGCTTTATGTGTCTTTTGAAGAAGGACACTACCTTTTGTTGGGATGAGTGAGCCCAGGAGTTTTTGGTTCAAGAGGATGAGGAGCTCCAAGAGCATGTCATATATTACTTGAGCCAAAACCTTATAGATGCGGAAATCCGTTATTCCCATGTGGAGAAGCTTGCCTTAACTACCATTCATGCAGTTCAAAGATTGAGACACTATATTATCCTTCATCAAACCTTGGTTGTTTCCCATGACAATCCATTTTATTTCGTCCTCACTAAAAGGATGATAGGGGGAAAGTATAATAAGTGGATTGTCATCTTGTAAGAATTCGATCTTGATTTTGCTTCGGCAAAATCAAAGAAATCATTGATTTTTGCAGAGCTTATAT
Organism: Pseudotsuga menziesii; assembly: GCA_001517045.1. NCBI lineage: Eukaryota > Viridiplantae > Streptophyta > Pinopsida > Pinales > Pinaceae > Pseudotsuga > Pseudotsuga menziesii. The sequence goes on from LPNX010739819.1 coordinate 93,529, forward strand.
CTTATTTCCCGAGAGAGTAGGAGGAAGAGGCTTGAGAAGATATGTTTATTGATGAGCACATCTTCTTGATCTCAACTTTGGATCCATGGTATGGGGATATTATCATATATTTACAAACATTGAAGGTCCCTACTCACCTTTCACGGGATGAACGACGACGATTATGTCACGTATCTAAGAATTACCTCATAGTGGATAACACATTGTACTGCCATGGGGTAGATTCCATTTTACGTCATTGTTTAACTCATGAAGAGGCTTAGCTTGTGCTGAATGATTGCCACAGAGGAGCGTGTGGTGGTCATTTATCTGGGCTTTCTACAACCCAAAAAATCTTGAGAGTGGGTTATTTTTGGCTGTTGATCTTTAAAGATTGTGTCAATGTGGTCAAGAAGTGCCACCCTTTCCAGGTGTTTGCACATAATACGTGCTCACGTCCTGCCCCATTACATCCAATTATCACCGCCAGTCCCTTCACTAAGTGGGGCCTTTATTTCATGGATTGCAACCCAGCTTCAGCTGGGGGGCATCATCATATTATTGTGGATGTTGACTACTTCACGAAATGGGCTGAGGCTATGCCTACATTTAAATTCGATGGTGAGACAGCCACACACTTTGTATTCAACCAGATTATTACTTGGATTGGTATTCCGAAAGAGCTTGTCATTGAACATGGTAGGAACTTTCAGAATTGGATGATGGAAGAGTTGGCCTTGAAGTTAGGGTATAAGTAGGAGAATTCTTTTTCTTATTACCCTCAAGTGAATGGATAGGTTGAAGCAGTGAACAAATCACTCAAGTCTATTCTCCAATGAACCATCACACAAACCAAGACCAATTGGCATGTCATGTTATATCCTACTTTGTGGGCTTATAGGACTACGATTAAGACTGCAACCGGTTTTTCTCCATATTATCTTATACATGGATTGGAGTCCATATTGTCGATTGAGTGCGAAATCCCTTCTTTGAAGATAGCCATAGAGCTCTTACTAGACACTTCCCCATTGGAGGAACATTTGGTCCATTTAGAGCACCTTGATGAGTAGTGCTAAGATGCTTTAGTGGCTCTAGAAGTGAATAAGCATCACGTTAAGGTCCAGTATGATAAATCTGTTCATCCAAGGAAGTTTAGTGAAGGAGATTTGGTCCTCTTGTGGGATCAAGCTAAAGAACCCTTGGGGGTAGGAAAATTCAAGCCCATGTGGCATGGTCCTTACGTGGTTAAATGTGTATGAGAGAAGGGAACTTATGAGCTAGTAGATTACGAGGGGATGGCCTTGGTAGAGCCTAGAATGGGCTCTATCTTAAAAAGTACTATGCATGATTTTCAGCCAGGGTTGACTATTGTATATTATTGTACAAAATTTTGCATAGTTAGGTTTTTCTTATGGTGATCGGGTTTGTTGATTAACTTCCATTTCTTATGGAAAATGTCAATGGATTCTTCCATATATATAGGATTTGTGGATGGTGCAAGCCATCACACTCAACACTCAGCCTTTTCTACTTGGGTGATTTATACTCCTACGGGTCAGGTATTGTCTTCAGTAGGCATATGTTTACGGCCCTCTTTAAACAATGTTGCTGAATATAGTGTCATTATCGAGCTTCTACGGGATGTCATTTCACATGGTGTTCTATCTCTTAAGGTACGTCTTGATTCAAAGTTAGTAGTGTCACAGCTTAATGGCTTGTATCATGTTAGAGATTTAACATTATTACAGAGATTCTTACGTGTGATATTGTTAGAACGACAAGTCAACAACATAACATATATACATATTCCAAAAATTTATAATCAAGTTTCTGACTCATATGCTAACTATGTGTTAGATTGGCATTTGTTTTTACACATGTAAATAAATAAACCAATCATCATAAAAAAAATTCATTAAACATCCAAAATGTGATAATACATAGTGTCATAATACAAAAATGGGGCTTCCAAGCATACATGGTATTACAAAATGTATCACTCCCATGTATCTAAGCCTAGAGAGGAGGAGGGGGGTTTTGATCGTGGAATGTCACCACAGCTCTAGGTAGCTGTCGAAACAACCGCGCCCCATGCTTGTGGCACACCCACCATTTGACGCTGCATGGCCTCAGGCAGGTCCTCAACCTGCACCATGGGTACCCTGTGTGTCAGCTACATGAAGTTAGTATGAATGCTTTGGAGCATCCGCTCCGTGTCCACACCCGTAACGTCATCTCCTCTTCCCCTCCATCTATGATGAGGGAAGCCTTCAGGCCACCATGGTATTACTTCTGCATACATATGATAGGATGTCACTATGTTTTGTCGCACAAAAACATGTCTTTTTTATTCCATATATAAAAAAACAAAAAAAAAATTTTAATAACTCAAAAATATTAAAAATAGGGTTAAGATTCGTTACCAATGTCACCCTATGCCGATCCTGGTAGTAGTGGCATGTCGGGGTCTCCCCGAAAATCTATCCCCAGATAGGGGTAATCATCGATGGAAACTATCTGTCGTTTCCACCATGGAAAGAAACCGGCTGGATAGGGGTTGAACACCCTACCTCCACCCAGTCTACACATCGCATCCGCCCAATGTTGTTGGGCTAGATCTTGAACCTCGTGAAGAGGAACATCAACTCTAGGGCTCAATCCCGGAACACGCTATAAGAAAAACGTGCTTAGTATGCTACTAAAACTGAAGTTTCGTACTCTTCCCATCTTGCACTCGTTGAGATAGTGCTTCATGTTTCCCAATAGTGCACTGCTTCAATCATAAACCATGGGTCTCATACACTCTACTACATAGAACATCAGGGGACGCGAGGCCTAGTGGAGTGAGGCTAGCCCTGCTATCCTGCCTAGTGTTAGTAGTATGGCCTTTAGGCCTATCACCTGTATGGAGTTAGTTGGGATCTGACTCCCAACCTTCTCCATGTCCAGATAACAATACACTGCTATGTACTCATCTATGGTGAGGCCACCTCTGGGTCCGCGAGAATGTAGGTTCACCACTTCCCCCCGTCGAGACAATCCAGTAATAAAGTATATGTCGTCCACATCTATGGTGAGGGACATCCCATCGATCTGGAAAGACTCTGAGTCAGGATCCTAGTAGTCTACTAGCATCTGCAGTAGTCTTGGTTTGGCCCTTAAACCATCAAGACACCAAAACTTGTAGAGCCCGCATGCATAAAGAGCCTGTTGTGCAATTAGATCACCCCATGCTGCTTCTTCTACATCCTCGTGCTCACGTTCCCTCCATTCTAGAACCATCCTGCACATTTAATTCAATTTTGGGTCATTAGAAGTCTTAAAAAAACTTGAACGTGGCTACATACACGGCCGTTTGCTAAACAACCACGTATGTACGTGACTTTGAGGCCTTTTTCTGCGTATATCCAGCCCTATATGCGGAAAAATCCTCAATTTTTGTGTGGGCCGTGGCACATACTTTAGGGTGTCCTAGAAATCAAATTGGACCATGGAAAATTGAAAAATTTACATGAAAATGAAAGAGTAGGGCATGGGAAATTACCTCTAAAAAATAGTGTCGGATTCCGTCGGTTGGATCTACCAGAATTCGCGTTTGAAGTTCTGAGCTCAACTGAGTAAAAATTTCAAATTTTATATAATGTTTTGAATTTTTTACTATTTATAGAATTTTTGAAATTTTTGGACAGTTTCTTACCCTTTTGGATCGTTTTTTACTAATATATGATGTAGGAGACCGTTTTGAGCATCGTTTCGACCATTGTTTTGACCCGTTCATGTTGATTTCAGGTATCATGTTTAAACTTGCATATAGGTTAGGTTTCACCTCCATTTGCATTTTGCATGACCTTATGACCATTTCATTATAACCGTAGGTACAAACCCATTCTATCTTGTCACGGATTTTTCTTGCTGTTTTAGAAGTGGCATGATTAGAATGGTAGAGCTTGACCTTACATGGGTACCCTAGTTAGATCTTTATTTGCATTTGGTGCCCATGCTGATAGTTTTGTCCTTTAGGGTGTGGAATTCTATTGTATAGTATTTCCATGACATTTCCCAAGAGCCTCATACTCCTCTTGATATTTTACTGGCCTATTTCCCCCAGACTCCCTTATGTCAAGTTGTAATTGCATTATCATGAGTTTTTCCTTCCTCATTGAGCCTTATGTCGGCTTCTCTAACTTTGAGTATCAGCCATATAGGCTGAGATTGTCTCATGTCCAGCCATGGAGAGCCATTTTATATATCCTTTACAGCCTGATTCCCTATTCTTACCTGGAGGGGACTTTCCCCTTGAGTGTCGCTATCCTACACATGTGTCCTTGCATTGAGCATAGGTATGATCCACTACTTGGAACTAGTTTTTTTTCCCATTTGACACTCATCTCCTCCTAGTCTGTAAATTTAAAGCAATTTTATTCTTTTCAATCTTTTCAAATATTTTAAAAAGTCCAAAAAAATTAAAAAACCAAAAAGCTGGACAAGAAAAGATGTTATCTTTGGCAGCAGTCGAGTCGTTTTTCCTTCAAACAGAGCACTGTATATCACATCTATTTGTTGGGTTAATAGTTTGAATTTAGGAGCTGTACTCATTTATCTCAGTTTATCTCCACTGGCTAGTTAAGATTCCAGTCCCTATGGAGCCTCTGTTGATGCCTCCTGTGTCGCAGAGATGTCCCATTTTTGCATATTGAGTCTATGATTCCTACATTCAGTCACCATTTTCCTTTATTCTCTTGTACAAAGGAAGTTGAGACCTGAGTCGGCCATTCCATAGTTATCTTGACTTTGCATGTCGGCCATTCCTGGTACAATTACTGGTTCATGCACCTTATGATCGAGTCCTTCCACATTATACAGCTTTGCTGAGTACCTCATGTTGGATGATGGGGGATGCCTTAATGCCCTCCTTCTAGCGTATTTCATCCCATCGACTTCAGATCATTTATTCTGGGATAGGAATCTAGAGTATTTTTTGAGTACCTTGAGACTTGTAGTCATCAATGGCAGGTTCTCTCGCCATCGACAGTTTTTTGGGAATACATCAATGTCCCCTAATCGATGGATTATCTCAAGTGTTTGACCTCAACACATTTATTCACACTTGTTAGTTTGCACTCTAGTACCTTGATTCCCATTTTCATTATCAGTGGGTGATCTCACGTCTATTAACGGTATACACCAATGATCAGTAATCAGACAATGGACTACTATGTTCGAACTCAACACCTCTATTCACATAGTAGGACATGTACTCGTAGCAGTTTGTGTAGAAGACCTTCCATACCGGTGGCATCTCTTATATGCTACCTCCTTGATCGTGCCAGTGTTAATGATATTTCAGCTCTCGTGACTTGATTCTAGTATATGTCAGACATTTCCAGCCATTATGGAGATCTTGATCCATTATATATCTTCAGTCTTCATGGAGATCATGATCCTTTGTATATCTTCATCATGGAGATTCTGATCTATTTATATTGTATGTGGTGATGACCACATAGGTCATATTATATCATGCCTATTCATGGCCATTGTACTCTTATGTATCCGAGGTTGCTATATGTATTTGCAGTTATGTGCAGAATTGTATCATTGTATAGTGTTGATTGGATGGTTGGTTCTTCCACTAGGTTCTTAATCACTTAACTTCTGGGATGGACTTATAATGTATTACGGCCATCATATGACCCCTCTGACCTCACACATTAGGGGGCATCTGTTATAGCTGATTTTACCACACATGGTGAATCACATTTTTATATCCTTCCCTTTCCTTCTACAGACTCCTTAGACCCCATGGACCATTTTTGTTCCTTTGATGTTTCCAAGATCATCCCTAAAAACATGCAAAAATTGCCATATGCGACATTTAAACCCTTTCTCGCGTATATACGCAGGTTTGACCCCTAAAACCGTGTACATCTGGATGTGTGCAAAAGGCCAAATTCTTTTGGATTTTTCCTTGATGTGGATCCAACTCACTTATCTCATGGCCTTCCATATGCCTTGAGATCGCTCAGATTCGATCTTTCATTACCCCATTGAAGAGCTATATAAGGAACCCTTTGGATACATTGAAGGTATGAGGAATTGAGAGAATGAGAACTATAGTCCATTGTTGCCGAAGCTTATACTTGAGTTTACATCCCTTTGTCCCTTGGAATCACTTTTGTGTTCTTCCCAAGCTTTCCCTTTGCTTGTGAGCTTGCTATTGAGAGATGGAGGATTGAAGTAGTGGAGGCCCAAGTGGGGGACTCAGTTTGATTTCAAATGCTTATATTTTATTGATTATATATGCTAGAATAGGTCTAACAAAATTATATATAGAATTCTTGTCTTGTTTATTGAATGTTGAGGAAGTAATTTATCAATTCAAGCTGGATTTGGAAATCTCAACGGGGATCTACATCAACCGTCCGAAATAATGTATGGATCGAGATCCTTTAGTGTTAGATATTTGGTTTTTCTTGCATATAGGAAAGGCTTGATTTCTAGAGTTAAGCTATCTGTTGTGTTACCCTAAGCCATAGGAATTTCTCTCCGTAACAAAATTTTAGTGGTAAAAACCTCTGCTGCTAACTAGACCTAAGGAAGTACACTCAACATAATTATTAAATGTAGTTAATATGGTACAAAAGTTATCAAATAAAATTGCAAATATGGAAAATGACAAAGAATCTAGTTGATCAAAAAAATAGTTTAAACCTTATTTCAAGAAAAGAGAAGAAAGTGGAACATCTCAACCACCTGTCCATAATTCTTCTGTTTTGAATTTCAATGAAGTAGGAATGGATCATTTTTGCACTTTTCATCAAGAACCTCATTCTGAAAATAATTTCCCACAATGGATTAAATCAATGACTCTAGTTATGAATCAAATATCAGATGCTCAAATAATAGAGCATGAGGTGGAAGAAGAAAAGACAAATGAACCAAAGGAAACACATGAAACCACAATGGTCTTATGAGACTATGGACCTACACTGGGATTAGATGAAGAGAAGCTTACTAAAGAGATCCAACTTTCATCAGTTAATGTTAGAACCATAAGCAACGAACCAATAATGGATGAAAGATTAATACTTACTAGGATTAGGAAGAAACAAGAAAGTATGAAGAATATTAGTAGTAATACCCAAACAACATGTAAGTCTAATTTGGTCACCATAAAAGATAATTTTTCAGTAGTTAGTAAGCATGTAAGGATAGTGGAAAGCAGTAAGAAGGGTCCAATAGAATATGATATGGTGTATGAAATTGTAGAAGACATCAAGAAAGCAAAAGAGAATATTTCTTTATTTGAATTGTGTAATTTACCCAAGCAAAGAAAGAATATTCTAGAGTCTTTTGATCCACAAACCAGTAGATCCTAGGATGACATTCAATCTGATAAAGAAATTAATGAAGCTAGAATTGGAGGGAATTCCAAATCTCAAACTTTGTCATTTTTATTTTATTTTGATATTTTCAATCATAGTGTACATAATTGTTTGGTGGATTATGGGGCTTCATCTAATGTCATGCCACTCTCAGTATGTAAAAATATCAATGGTAAACCTACACCATCCTCATGTAAGATCATTCAGTTGGATAGATCCCTAGTCAAGGTAATAGGAGAAATGAAAAATGTGCTAATTCAGTTATCTGTAGATGAGAGAGTTTTCCAGTTTGTAGACATTATGGTGGTAGATATACCAGAGGCCTATGGTTTGATATTGAGAAGGGTATGGTCTACAAAATTGAATAGGTATCTTGCAATTGATTGGTCGCACTTGTGTCTATCATATAAGAATATTCAAAATAAGTTTAAGGTAATAAGGGAACCACACATGAAACACAATGTAACTCAATTAGAGGGAAAAAATGAACCTATAAACTTCTCATCTTTGGTCTTGGGTAACTACAATTTAGAGCTTGAACTTGGAAATTATCAAGCTGAAGAAGCCAATCATGAGTCATACACATTGTTCGAACTCCTTCATTTTTCACGAATTGATAATATTTATTGTAATATAGTTAACTTAGTTTCTAACATAGAAAGCAACACTAATCAAGTAGATTTAGAAGATATATTTTGGTTTTTTTACTTTGATGGTTCCAAGACACAAGAGAGATTAGGAGTCAATTGTGTCCTAATTGATTCAGAAAAGAACACCCATTTTCTCTCTTGTCGACTAAACTTTGAATGTAAGAATAACACTGTTGAGTATGAAGCTCTAGTCCGGGGCCTGAGAAAGGCCATTGAACTAAACGTTAAAAATTTAAAAGTATTTGTTGATTGTGAGGTAGTTGTCAGACAGATTAGAAACACAATTAATTGTTTGTCACTGTTAGAATAATCGACCCATAGTTAGCTACCTTAGACATTAATTTAATTATTTTTGTCTTATTTGCCTACTTCATGTGTCCCACCTTATGCAAGTTGTCAATTACCTATCCATAGAGGTCCAAATTGCCTAATTTGGCTCATGTAGCACTTGGGAAACCTCAAGGAATCAATTCTGCTTTATTCTTGGTCTCCTAGGCACCTTTCTACTTTTTCTTCTTTATTGCCTACTTTTTCAGTGCTTTAAGGCAATTGGGAAAGTTTGACTAGGTGAGGTGAACTAGTTTTTTGTCCTCTACATCCTCCACTCTTTTCTCCTTGTAAAAGCATGTATGATTTGTCATTCCATCACTCTTTATATTTCCTAAGCTATTTTTCCAATTCATGAGCTCCATGACTGATTTGGGATCAACTTTTTGCACCTATGGGGAATTTGCTTAATTTTGGTAAGCTTGCTTTATGCTAGATTCAAATTGCTCCTCATGCATTTGAATCCATTATGTAATTATTTAATACATCAACCTATTATGTTACAGGGTTGGCTATTGTACACTGAGTTAATACAGTTTAGTGTTCAGCTCCAATTTCGGTCTCTTTTGGGAGTGATTTTGCATGAACAATTGTTAATTGTTGTGAGTAAAATTAATCTATCACTGGGTTCAATTTACACATGGTATCATAGGCACTGTAGATTTTTTTCTCTCCTCCAAAATTGTTTTGCAAGTTCGACATCAGTGATTGGGAGCCTTCTACTGACAGCCGGGACAGATTTCTAAGCTATGGATCAATCTCAGAAGATCATCTTGACTCTCTTCAATTTCTTTGAATGGAAAGCAGAGATGGAGATACTGTTGAGAGAAAAAGGCCTCTACAGGGTGACTATGGCAATAGAAGCAGATCCCAATGCAGCTGCGGAGAAGATAAAATGGCACAATAGGAGGGATGAGGCCTATGGTCTCTTGTGTCTGAGTATTTCCAGAGACCTCCTTTTTCATCTTGATGGATTGAAATCACCAAATGAAGTATAAGAGAAGCTTACTGATATTTTTGGAAAGACAAACAAGATGAGGGGACATCAAATCTAAAATGAGCTGATTTCCCTAAGTCCCAATAGCTTTGAATCTCTACAACTCTATTTCTCCAAGTTCAAAGCAGTTGTTTTGCAGCTGAAATAGTGTGGGATCGAAAAGAAGGATGATCAGCTGGTCTTGGCCATTCTCTCGAAGCTTGGCCCTAACTATTCAGTGTTTGTTTCAACCTTCTATGCCATAAAACTGACATCTCGAACCTGGAAGATGCCTAGCCTTGTAGATTTCATGGAATCTCTCACACAAGAATAGGACAAGCTGGTGATGATGGGAACCATCAAACCATCCAAAGATCAAGCTTTGATTGCTGGAGATTCGAAGGTGGATTCAAAAAGCAAAAAGAAAGCTAAAAATCCACCTGAGCAAAAGAGAGACAAGAACAAGTCTTTGGAGGAGCCACAAGGTTCCAAGAAGAACTACCAAAAGAAGAAGAATAAAGGTGAAATGAACAAGTGCGCATACTGCAATAAGGGCAATCACTCTGAAAGCTCTTGTATGAAAAAGAAAATAGACATGCTGACCCAACTCCTGGAGAAGAATGGCATATCCCTTCTAGACAGTTCAAAGAAGAGAGAAGGAGGATCAAGTTAAGAAGACAGAGAGAGAGTTCATGCATTGGTTGCTGGCACATCAAGCTCACCTAGTTTCATCATTGATTCTGGAGCTTCTAGACACATGGTTTCGACCAAGGAGGCATTCTCCTCACTTGACATGTCGAAAGGACCACATATAGTACTAGGAGATGACTCTCTCACTGAAAGTTTGGGCAAAGGGAGGATTGATCTTGATCATGGTCAATTCAAAAATGTCTTGTATGTGTCTGGTCTTGCCTCCAACCTCTTATCAGTGTACCAGATGACTCACACTGGGTCTCCTAAGAAATTCATATTCTCCCCTAATGAATTTGATATCACAGAGATCTCAAGTGGTAAAGTCATTGCAAAAGGAGTTGCAAATCATGCTCAAAAGGTATACATGCTCTCACACTTCCTACCCTACTCAAACCCCTCTGCTCTTTTGATTCATGCTAATGAGGCAAGCAAGATTTGGCATGAAATATTTGGCCACCTAAACTACAAGTGTCTTTCTGATATTAGTGAAAAAGAGATGGTCATAGGGTTGCCCAAGATAAAATTTTCCAAAGGAGTCTGCCAAGGTTGTATCCTAGGAAAACACCCAGAGCATAAATTTGAGAGAGCTAGTCATGAGAGAACCTCTGCACCCCTCGAGCTAATCCACAGTGATGTTGCTGGCCCATTCCCTCATATTTCCATGAGTCAGGACAAATATGCATTGAATTTTATTGATGAATTTTCCAGGTATTGCTGGGTTTACTTCCTGAAACACAAGTCTGAAGTTTTTGGCCTCTTCAAAGTCTTTAAGGCTTTGGTTGAAAACTAGTCTGGGAGGAAACTCAAGGTCCTCAGATCTGAAAATGGTGGTGAGTATGTCAATTCTAAGTTTATTAATTATTGTGTAGATGCAGGTATTCAGATGCAGCATTCTATCCCTTACACACCACAGCAAAATGGTGTTGTTGAGAGGAAGAATAGATCACTGAAGGAGATGGCAACGTGCATGTTGGAGGCCAAAAATTTGCCACCAAAGTACTGGGATGAAGCTATAAACTGTGCAGCCTATATCCAGAATAGGGTGCCTCATAAAAAACTTTAAGGTATGACTCCTTTCGAAGCATAGAATGGGCACAAGCCAGATGTGACCCATTTCAGGATTTTTAGCTCAAGGGCTTGGGCTAGAATTCCAACAGAGAAGAGGAAGGATTTGCAGCCCCAAAGCCAAGAGTGTATTTTTGTTGGATAATCTGAAGATTCAAAAGGGTACAAGTTGATAAATTTGAGCACAAACAAAGCCTTTATTGAAAGGTGTGTTCAGTTTGAAGAAGAACCCCTTGCAGCAGTGGAAGTTGGAGAAGCCTCTTCACCACCTGAACCTCTGAAAGTAAGTGAAGAGTTTGTTGAACATGATGATTCTGATATTTATGATGGAGATGAGTTTATTGTAGACCCTAACATGCCTACAAGGCCAAAATGGGCATCCAAGACACTACATGCAGCAAGAGAGCTAGCTGGGGATCCCAATGACCCAAGGAGGACTAGATCTCAATTTGAGAGTGGTCTGTGCATGAAGGATCCTTTGTTTGCTGAAAAATGCTATTTGATGGTGGAATCTGATCCTCAAACATATGAAGAAACAGAAGGAGATCCAATATGGCAAGAATCCATGAAGGAAGAGTTCAGCTCACTCTAGAAGAGCAACACATGGGAGCTAGTGGATCTTCCCCCAGGGAGGAAGTTAGTTCAATGTAAGTGGGTCTACAAGATCAAATTTGCTGCTGATGGTTCACCACTGAAGTACAAGTCCAGATTAGTATCCAAGGGCTACTCACAGGTTCATGGGATATATTACAATGAGACCTTTTCCCCAGTGGCAAAGATGGATTCCATCAGGCTAGCCTTAGCCATTGCAACCTCAAAGCAATGGGAGGTACATCACATGGATGTAAAATGTGCCTTCTTGAATGGAGATCTCACTAAAGAGATATATATGCAGCAGCCTCAAGTTTTTTCTACTAACCCTTCTCTTGTGTGCAGGTTGAGAAATCCGTTGTATGGGCTAAAGAAAGCCCCCAGGGCTTGGTATGCCAAGATTGATAGCTTCTTGCTATCACTGAATTTTGTTCAGTGCAAATCAGATCCAAATGTCTATTTGAAGTTAATTAATGGTTCATTAATGATAATTTTGTTATATGTTGATGACCTCCTCATTACAGGAATCTTAAAGGATGAGATTGCTTCCTTAAAGGGTGCAATGAACCAAGCCTTCTCCATGACAGATTTGGGGCTCTTAAGTCAATTCTTGGGGCTTGAGATTGCTCAAACCAAAGATGGAATCAAGGTTCACCAGTCCAATTATGCCTTGGATTTTCTGAACAAATTCAAAATGAAGGATTGCAAAGCAAGCAAAACTCCTTTCCTTTCAGGAGTGAAGCTGGAAGAAGCTGATTCTTCACATATGGTAAACAATACACTGTATAGGCAATTGATTGGATGTTTTTTGTATCTGACACATACTAGACCTAATATTTCTTATGCAGTAAGTGTTTCTTCTAGATACATGGATCAGCCTCATGAGATCCACTGGAAATTAGCCAAAAGGATCCTTAACTTTGTTCAGGGAACAAGGACACATGGGATCTTCTACAAAGCAAAATCTGATCTTGATTTGATTGGATTTACTGAAAGTGATTGGGCAGGTGATAGCACAGACATAAAGTCCACATCAGGATATGTGTTCATGCTTGCAGAAGGGCCAATCGGCTGGTCAAGCAAGAAACAGAGTGCCATTGCACTCTCATCTACAGAAGCAGAGTACAAAGGAGTTGTTAATGAAGCAACTCAATGTTTATGGTTGCAGGGATTACTTGGAGAGTGTGGCTTCGAATCAGAGTACTCAACTACCATCTACTGTGATAACTAGAGTACCATTCAAATCTGCAAAGATCCAGTTCAAAAGCAGAGAACCAAACACATTGAGATCCATTTGCACTACATCAGAGAGCTTGTGCATGATGGCACCATTCACCTACTCTTATGTTCATCTTCAGAACAAGTAGCTGATATATTCACCAAAGCATTTTGTGAGAAGACCTTCAGCAATCTCAAATCACTGCTGGGGATTGCTGATCATGCTGTGAAGCATGAGTGAAGACAAGATTTCCAAATTTTGTTTTACAGTCCATGTTTAAGGGAGGATTTTTCCATGTGGTTTTTGCCTCTTTCCTTGGTTGTATGGACATGCAGTATGTAAAGGGTGACTAAGCCTTGTTGCTAGGCCTTATATCTTTCTGATATATTACTCATAAGTCAGGCTTAAGGGGGGTTTTTAGAATAATCAACCCATAGTTAGCTACCTTAGACATTAATTTAATTATTTTTGTCTTATTTTTCTAGTTCATGTGTCCCACCTTATGCAAGTTGTCAATTACCTATCCATAGAAGTCCAAATTGCCTAATTTGGATCATGTAGTGCTTGGGAAACCTCAAGGAATCAATTCTGCTTTATTCCTGGTCTCCTAGGTGCCCTTCTGCTTTTTCTGCTTTATTGCCTGCTTTTTCAATGCTTTAAGGCAATTGGGAAAGTTTGACTAGGTGAGGTGAACTAGTTTTTTGTCCTCTACATCCTCCAATATTTTCTCCTTGGAAAAGTATGTATGATTTTTCATTCCATCACTCTTTAGCTTTCCTAAGCACTTTTTCCAATTCGTGAGCTCCATGACTGATTTGGGATCAGCTTTTTTCACCTATGGGGGATTTGCTTAATTTTGGTAAGCCTGCTTTATGCTAGATTTGAATTGCTCCTCATGCATTCGAATCCATTATGTAATTATTTAATACAGCAACATATTATGTTACAGGGTTGGCTATTGTACATTGAGTTAATACAGTTTAGTGTTCAGCTCCAATTTCAGTCTCTTTTGTGAGTGATTTTGCATGATCAATTGTTAATTGTTGTGAGTAAAATTAATCTATCACTAGGTTCAATTTCCACAGTCACTGCACTTAATATGCTATCAAAATGAATTATGGGATCTGATAACACATTTCAATGCCTTCAATATAAGTTCAATTCCTAGGTTGCAAAATGTTGCAGCTGATTTTTTAGTTGTTTTTGTTGCAAGGCTTGTACCCACTAATAACAAGTGCTCTATTCAACTCATTTTTAGGCCATTGATACCAGAAAATTTTACAAACTTCACAATGTTTGATGATGATTAACAAATCATATATTTTATAATAAATGATGAAACTTTCAAAGACTCGGTGATTGATGATGAAGAGAATCATGTTAATCTTCAAAGTGGAAATGTCATTCCTAAAAGAGTGAGGACGCAGAAAGGGATGTTTTATTTAAATAGTAAATTCAGAAAACCTACCAATGTCAAAACAAATAGTTCATCCATGCAGTCTGAAATGATTAAGCTAGGGGCAGAGGATGAACCCAAGTATGTAAACTTGGGAAAATGTTGTTCATAAGGAGAAATAAGCAGATTTATCAGTTTGTTTAAAAAAAATAAGGACATTTTTGCTTGTACATATGAATAATTGAAGACCTGTGACACCCATATTATCCAACATATAATTCCTATTCAAACAGGCATTGAACCATTCCAACAACAACTAAGAAAAGTGCATTCCAAGGTGGAACCTCTAATCCAAAATGAGGTAAAGAAATTGCTTGATGCAAAGATTGTTTTCAGAGTGGGTAGCAAATTTGGTGCCAGTAAGGAAGAAATATGGTAAGATAAGATTATGTGTAGATTTTTGAAATATGAACCAATATTCAAATAAAGATAATTACCTAGTTCCACCAATGAAACCAATCCTAGAAGTGGTCTCAGATTCTGAATTGTTCTCCATATTAGATGGGTTTGTTGGCTATAATCAAGGAACTGGTAGCAAAATTCTACAAGATAAAATTAATGCATTGCTTAAAATTCAAGATTCTAGGCTCAAGTCCAAAGAAACATTTAAACACCAACAAGAAATTGTCAAAATATGGTTTGATAAGCATAAATATGGGAAGGGAAGTTTTGAGATTGGAGACTTGGTTCTTAAGTGGGATCACCCACATAACGGAAAAAAGGGAAAACATACAAAATTTCACCACCTATGGGTTGGCCCCTTTCAGATTGCTGAAAAGATAGGCCCCTCGACTTATAAGTTACAAGATTTACAGGGGTGGGAAGAGAACCTTCCTATTAATGGTTTGGTTCTCAAACCTTATTTCACCCGGTACCTTAGGAGTGCTTTTGTACAAAAATAAACCTTTTATTTTGTTTTATTATTGGTTTCTTTTCAAGTTTCATTTGCTTTTATTTTGTTGGTTCGCTTTAGTTTAATTTTTGTTTTGTTTCAAAATAAGCCAGCTCAATCTTTTGGTGCTTGGGGACATTGGAACCTGAAAAAACTGCCAAATGTTTTACAAGAATTGCTCATTAGAAGTTACTTATGCAAAATTTCGATCAAAAAAATCAGATTCTTTAAATTGATAAACTGCTGAAGGGAAGTTATTTCAAGGGCACATTGAAGTTCTATTTAATTCTTGAAAAATAACTAAGGTACAGGAAGTCTAGAATATTGTCTTGGGGCTCCATCGAATTTCACAATAATATCTATCCTAGGAATCTTGTTGTGGTGGAACCACGAAAATGAAGAAGAACAGATAGTTGCATGGTATTCAAAATAATCCCATGCCACAAAATTAAATACAAAAGGATTAATATAAATGTTCAGGTACACAGGGTACTCCCAAAATACCGAACACCTTGAGAAACCGCTTCACACAAATAGATCAAAAATCAACACACCGATGTTTGTCAAGTGGTTAAAACCCTCGAGAGGGAAACAATACATGCCCTCAGTCAAATATTTACTTGGATCAATTTATTATACAAAAGAAATAAAGTTACATATGAGCTTCTCATAATCGATCAACTAGCCAAGGACCCTCTATGCTCTTTAAATAGAGATCATGGACCAATGGGGTGTTAAGCCATGGATCAATGGTAGGTGTGATCTAAGAGAAGTTGAACCATCGGATCAATCTATGTCTAGAACATATCATGACCATTGGATTAGAATATTTACAAATGCATACTAATACATACTAAAGAAACACACTTTTACCTAATGGATATATTACACAAGTTGATCTTAACTAACTCTTAAATGTCTAAATATCCTAACATCCCCCCTTAAGAACAACTTGGGATAGGATTGAAGGATTTACAAAAGTGACACTATTAGGAGAAGGAAGGAGGCATTAGAGCCTATCCCCCCTTAAGGACACATTCCTGAACTCCTAACATAGATCAAAGTTTAGAAAACTTCGCTTCTGTAAGAGACTTGGTGAAGATGTCTGCAACTTGATCATATGTAGGGCAATAGAGCATTTCAAGAACAAGATCATGAACAAGATTTTTGATGAAGTGCATGTGTAGCTCAATGTGTTTACTGTGTTGATATAGAACTGGATCTTTGGCAAGCTCGATTACACTTTGATTGTCGCACCAAAGTGGAGTAGGCTGCTGTTGCTCGAATCCAAACTCTAAAAGGATCTATTGAAGCCATAAAGCTTCTCGACTAGCATTAACTACGGCTTGATATTCTGCTTCTGCTGAAGAAAGAGCAAGAGCTTGTTGTTTCTTACAAGCCCAAGTGACAGGTCCATATCCCAAACTAAAAACATAACCTGCAGTAGAATTTCTATCATCAGGATCGTCGGCCCAATCTTAATCAGTGAAACCAACCAACAAAGGTTTCCCCCCTATACTGTAATGAATCCCAAACTGAATTGTACCTCAAATATATCGAAGTATTCTTTTTGTTGCTTTCTAGTGACTTTCATGAGGAGTTTGAATATAATGGGAAACACGACCAACAGAAAAGGAAAGGTCAGGATGAGAATGAGTCAAGTATAAAAGACTACCAACAAGCTGACGATACAAGGTGGCATCTACATCAGGGGAAGTACAACTGGAAGAAAGTTTGACACTAGACTGGAAGGGAGAAGGGGATGGTTTACAATCTTCCATGTGAAAGCGACGAAGAAGGTCACAAGCATACTTAAACTAGGAAAGAAAGATTCCTTCTTTGGTTTGCAAGACTTGGAGACCAAGAAAATAGTTCAAATGTCCTAAGTCTGACATTTCAAAATTTTGCTTAAGACTAATGGGTTATAAGTTTAGGGTCACTACTAGTAAGGATAAGATCATGAACATAAAGGACAAGTATGATGAGATGGTTTCCTACTTTCTTGGTATAGATATTGGGGTCAGAATGACATCTAGAAAAACCAATGTCAAGGAGAAAGCTATCCATTTTGGCATACCAAGCTCTAGGAGCTTGCTTAAGGCCATACAAGGATTTCTTAAGGAGACAGACAAGGCTAGAGTTATCCTGAACATATCAAAGAGGTTTTTCCATGTAAATTTCCTCCTGTAAATCACCATGTAAAAAGGAAGACTTGACATTCATTTGATGGAATTCCCAGTTATGTAAGGCTACAAGGGAAAGAACAAGGCGAATGAAATTCATTTTTGCAACAGGAGCAAAGGTTTCATTGTATTCAATCCCTTCAACTTGGAAAAAAACTTTGGAAACTAACCTTGCCTTAAGTATTTCAACAATTCCATCTGATGCATACTTAGTTCTGTAGACCCATTTACATATGACAAGTTTTCTTCCTTTTGGAAGAGGAACAAGATCCCAAGTATCGTTCACCATTAAGGAACGATATTCTTCATCCATAGCTACATCCCAATATGGATTTCCTGAAGCTTCTGCAAAAGTTTCTAGATGATGATTCTTGAAAACTTGAGCCAAAATAGAATAGGCTCATTGAAACTGAAAACGTGTTTGACGTTGATCTCTATGATCACCGGAAAGATCACCAATTTCTTCAGATGTTGAACGGGCCCATCGAGGAAGCATTGGTGCTGGTGCAATTGGAGGAACATGAGCAGGAGGAGGTAGATGTTCATCCTCATTGTCATCATCAGAAACTAGAGTTGGAAACCTGTCAAGAAAGTTGGAAGAAGAAGAAGAAGGCACAATCACCGAACCAGGTTTGCAGGCCAAAGATGGAACACCCTCCAAGTTAGGCTCGCAAGACAAGAGATTTTTATCAAATTTAACATCTCTTCTAATGATTATATCATGAGAATGTGGTTTAATTTTTCTATAACCTTTTACATATTTAGAATATCCAACAAATATGCACTTTTCACTTTTAGGCTGCAGTGCTTTCCTTTTTTCATCTGGAATGTGAGCCCATTCTTCCAAACCAAACACACGGAAGTGACTTACATCTGGTTTAATTTTACTCCATGCTTATTCCAGTGTTATACCTTTTAAAACTTTAGTGGGTGTGCGATTAACTATGTAATTTGCACAATTTATGACCTCATCCCAATATTGAAGACTTAGTCCCTTAGATTGGATCATACAATTAGCCATTTCTTTTAAAGTGTGGTTCTTCTGTTCAACTACACCATTTTGCTATGGTGTATATGGAACAGTGTACTGTTGTTGGATTCTTTATTTAGTGTAGAAAGTAGTGAACTTGTTGTTAACATATTCTCCTCCATTGTCATATCTTAACTTAATAATTTGATGACCAGATTGTTTTTCAACAAGGGCCTTGTAGGCCAAGAACATGTTAAATAATTCGCTCTTAAGTTTTAGGAAGTAAACCCAAGTGCATTTGGAGTAGTAATCAATGAAAGTCAAGAAATATTTGAAACCAAAAAAGGAAGCAGATGGAAGAGGACCACACAAGTCACTATGCACAAGCTCCAAGGGAATCGAGGCGTGCCAAGATGCACATTTGTCAAAACTATCCCAATGATGTTTTCTGAGTACACAACTACAACAAAAACCATCCTTGCAAGATACCATCAAAAGACCAGTCACCATATTGTCTTTATAGAGTTGTTGCAATGAGTGATAATTTAAGTGACCAAATCACTCATGCCAAAGTTTGCTCAAGTTATCACTATAAGCAACAAAAACTGAAGGAAAAGGTGATGAACTAAAGTTGTTAAATATGTACAACCTGGTAATTGTTAGGGTACACAGGGTACTCCCAAAGGACCGAACACCAAGAATAGCCGCTTCACACAAACAGATCACAGATCAATACACCAATGTTTGTCACGT
>LPNX010739820.1:487-11589 GCA_001517045.1 Pseudotsuga menziesii
CATTTCTGCAGAATAAATTGGAAAACTAGGGCTTCTTGTTCCGGGAGCTTCCCTCCACTATTTTCAGAAAAGGAGTACATTTGATAGCTCTCCCTGAAGAGGCTCGTCTTTCTATCCAATAATATCTGAAAGATTCCAAGTTTTGAAAATTAGGGTTTCTTTGACAAACCCTAGATCAGCCAGATATGGAACCAGGACGGACACCTCAAATCGGTATGATCTAATCTTTTGCTATTTACATTTGAGGTTCTCATTTCAAAATGACCTATCACACCAGCTTGATGAAAATCTTGGTGAATCTGAAAAGGTTCGAGCATGGAAGTATAGGATTTCACTAGTTCTTGAAGAAAATGAATTGGACACCTACATAAGTGGAGAGGTTCCAGTTCCAGAGGGAGATGAAGCTAAAGCCTTACACAAGAACAACTTGGTCAAGTCCAAGAGGATCATTGCTTATTCAATCAAGGATCACCTTATACCACAAGTGTCTTCCCTAAAGACACCTAAAGAGATGTTTGACTCCTTGACCAAGCTATTTGAAGGTAAGAACCTAAATCAAAAGATGACTTTTAGAAACCAGTTGAATAATATAAAAATCTAGAATGCAGAGACCACAAAATCATACTTTACAAGGGTCTCTCAAATCAAAGAACAACTTAAAGCAGTGGATGAAGAAGTGGAGAATACAGAAATTGTGATAACCACCTTGAATGGCCTCCCAGGATCACGGGATTCAATCATTCAAGGAATGTGTGCCAAAAGGAAGTGATTACTTTCAGCAGACTCTGGGAAGAGTGCACACAAGAAGAATCTTGACTCATAATAAGAGAAGAGAATATGGGAGCAACTAAAGATCAAGTGCTCTTGATTCAAAGAAGACCCATCAAGCGATGAGGAATATGAAGAACTGAATTCTTGAAGAACCTCATATCCATCTTATCATTTGGATAAGAAATGGTGTTGTTATGAATGAAGAAGATGATGAAGCTAAAAGAAGGAGTCTACCCATGAAACAAATAAAGATAAGTATTCAATTGTCATTTCATGATATTGTTTTGTTATGCATTTGTTTATATTCAGTTGATCTGTTATGCATGATAGAATGTTTGCATTAATGGAATTATACTACTAATATGCATGTGATGGGTAAATAGCCCATGGTTATAGACAACTCTCCATTGCTATTTATCTAGAATGAAACCTCTTTGCTGACATATTGGATTAGTGCACAATCTCAATGATGTCATGGTAGAGATGGAAGGCATCTAGAAATTTTCCGTGAGATATCGATGAATGTTGTATTGGATAAAATAGTTGAATGATTATATATTTATGCATAAGAATTTACGATTATGAACATGCCTTATGAAATGTTTCTAACCATACAACTAATGCATTTTACTTGTAGGAAATATCGCATACAATCGCCTACAAGAAAATAAGGATGAGACTTGTTCCGAAGAACAAGTGATGACAGATTGAGAAATAATACAAGATGAAGAATAATATGATGATACTTTCAAAGAAAGAAAGAGGTCTCAGACACAGTGCAATTATGTGACACTATTGAGAGATGTCATTGATGCAGAACCTTCCAGCTATGAAGAAATAGCCAAGAAGAAAGGGAAGGAGTACACCGATTCAAGAAGAATGATGTCTAGGATGCGATATCGAGACCTAAAGGGAAGTTCGTAGTATCTTCCATATGGATCTACAAGATCCAAGAAGTATTAGATGGAAACATCGTGGGATACAAAGAAATATTTGTATCATGAGGCTTCTCACAGAAAGAAGGCATAGACTACGAAGAGACATTTGCAGCCACTAGGAGTTGAGGCACATGATAGGCAGACTCATGTGTGCAAATTAAAGAAGGCCTTGTACGAGCTCGAAAGACACCCATGTGATAACACATACATGAGGAGCTTGAATATCACCTAGAGTGATGAAGATCTTCAAACTTTGCTACAAGGTTGAAGATGAAATCCTATAGAGGATGACAAGCTCACAGATGGGTGCGAGAAGAACTTTTGAAAAAGTTCAAGATAGAGGATATTTTTATCTAGTGACCCTACATGGACACATAGAATTTATTAGTAGTAGAGGAAGCTACTTGTCACTCCATTACACAAAAGGCAGAGGGAGAATGATGCTCCGCTTCAGAGGGAGTGACTGCAGAAGATCCTGAGGATCGACATGATACGAGGGGATGGAAAGCTTACCGATGGCTCTAGGATTTACTGAGAGTAAAGTGGATTCCAACCTTTACTTCAAGGTTGAAGGCAGAAGACCAGTGATGCTCCTGTTATATTTCGATGATTTTTTCCTAACAGGGAAAGAGGAACTCATTAAATTTGCAAGAATGAGACTTGCTGCCGAGTTTGAGATGAAATACTTGGGTATGATACATTACTTTCCAGGCATGGAGGTGTGGAAGAATGAGGATCAAATATCCCTAGGATAAGGGAAGTATGTAGTAGAGACATGTTCACCTGATTTCTACAAAGCATATTCTGAGGTACCTGAAGGGTATAGTTGACTATGGGCTCAAATATGAAGTGAATATGAAGATTAACCTAGAGGGTTATGTGGATTCAGATTGGGCAGGTAGTGCCATTGATAGGAAGAGAAATTTGGGGTTTTGCTTCAGTATGGGATTAGGTGTGATCTCTTAGTTTAGCAGGAAGCATTCCTACGTGGCACTAAGTACAGTCAAAGCAGAGTATGTTGTAGCTTGTTCGGCTATTTGTGAGGAAATGTGGCTGAGGAAGATACTATCTAATTTGTTTGATCTCCACTTGGATGCTACTTGTATATATTACAACAACTAGAGTTGTGTGAAGTTTTCAGAGAACCCAATGTTCCATGACAAGTCAAAGCAGATCGATATCAAATATCACTTTATCAAGGATATGGCACAAAGAGGAGTAGTGAGGCTCCAGTATGTTGTGACGGATGAGTAGATAGATGATGTGTTGACCAAGCCATTAGCTAGAGTGAAGTTTGAGTACTTCAAGGAGAAGCTTGGTGTTCTCCAGATCGAGGTTCCTTCCAAGAGGAAGTAATGAGTCCATGAGCCCTTCTGACATGGTGGTAGGATTAGCTCCTCCCATGGTAATATGTAAGTGTTGTGCCTTTCTGACATGATGGTAGGATTGGTTCATCCCATGGTCATATGTAAGTGCTAAGCCTTTCCCCGGATAGTATTAGTTGTGTCCTACCATGTCGGCGGATGTAGGTGCAGAGCCTTTCCCCAAATGGTAGTATGTGTGTCCTACCATGCCAGTGGATGTAAGTGCTGGGGCCTTTCCCTCGATGGTAGTAGGTGTGTCCTACCATGCCAGTGGATGTAACCGATGGGGCCTTTCCCTTGATGATAGCAGGTGTGTCCTACCATGCAAGTGGATGTAAGTGTTAGGGCCTTTCCCTGGATGGTAGTAGGTGTGTCCTACCATGGCAATGGATGTAACTGTTGGAGCCTTTCCCATATGATAGTACGTGTGTCCTATCATGCTAGTGTATGTAAGTGCTAGAGCCTTTCTCGGATGGTAGTAGGTGTGTCCTACCATGACGATGATATAAGCGCTAAAGAAGACCTACATGGAGGCTAGGCCTACAACCAGCATGAAAAAAATATGTCTCTGTAGAACTTCCTATGACGAGTAGAATTAAGCGACAGCACCATTTGCTCGAGATAGTGGGAGCAGTGATGATGATGATGATCCAGTCTAATGATGGTCCAGCTTTGATGATGATCATGTGATGAAGACTCGTGCTGATGAACTGTGTCAAGAGAATACCTTCCTAGTTAAGAGGGAGTGTTGATGTATTTGTGACTTCAAAATGTATTCACTTGTATAAATTTTGTATTGTATTTCATTGTACCCCGATGTTCTTATCGAGAGAATCATTAATGTAATCAAGTCATGTAAATTCATAGAGGTTAAACCTCCTTTGTTTATCGGGGGGAAAAGTCCCCACAATTGAGGGGCACTAGGGTTATTAGACTCTCCTAGTGAATTCATCCCTGGTAAGTAATTATCAAGTTGGAAACTAGTATAAACAGAGAGTGAGCCTCTCTATTTGAAACACACACTCACTCAACTGTAGCGTGTGAGTGAGAGAAGAAGAGCTCGCACAAGTGAGGGAGAGAACAGTTGTCAGAGATCATCTTTATGTCTTTGGGTTTTGCTTTTTCCATTGGTGTTCATTCTATCTCTAAGGAAGTTATGGGGTTTTCTCCTTTATGGTTTCCCCGAGGAAAAATCTTTGTGTCTCTTGTCTCTTATGATTATTGTTGTGCATGTTGTTCTCTCAGGTAAGATCCTAGATCATATTGATTAAATGATAAAAAATCTAATAGTTGTAGCATGCAATTTTTAGTTCATGAAACCCTAGTTTGTTTTCAATTTGTACATGTACATGCATTTCTAGCTCCATCTCATAACTTGTAAAGAGGTCACAAAACCCTAGTTCCATCTCATGACTTCTCAAACCCAGTTCTAGCATGCAAATTTTAGTTCATGAAACCCTAGTTGGTTTTCAATTTGTACATGTACATGTGTTTCTAGCTCCATCTCATAACTTGTAAAGAGGTCACAAAACCCTAGTTCCATCTCATAACTTCTCAACCCTAGTTATAGCATGCAATTTGTAGTTCATGAAACCCTAGTTGGTTTTCAATTTGTACATGTACATGTGTTTATAGATCCATCTCATAACTTGTAAAGAGGTCACAAAACCCTACTTCCATCTCATAATTTCTCAACCCTATTTATAGCATGCAATTGTAGTTCATGAAACCCTAGCT
This sequence comes from Pseudotsuga menziesii, assembly GCA_001517045.1. Classification (NCBI taxonomy): domain Eukaryota; kingdom Viridiplantae; phylum Streptophyta; class Pinopsida; order Pinales; family Pinaceae; genus Pseudotsuga; species Pseudotsuga menziesii. Next base: position 5,298 of record LPNX010739820.1, read on the forward strand.
AGTTTTCAATTTGTACATGTACATGTGTTTCTAGTTCCATCTCATAACTTGTAAAGAGGTCACAAAACCCTAGTTCCATCTCATAACTTCTCAAATATCCTAGTTCTAGAATGCAATTTGTAGTTCATGAAACCCTACTTGGTTTTCAATTTGTGCATGTACATGTGTTTCAAACTCCATCTCATAACTTGTAAAGAGGTCCAATAACCCTAGCTCCATCTCATAACTTCTCAACCCTTGTTATAGCATGCAATTTGTATTTCATGAAACCCTAAGTGGTTTTCAATTTGTACATGTACATGTGTTTCTAGTTCCATCTCATAACTTGTAAAGAGGTCACATAACCCTAGTTCCATCTCATAACTTCTCAACCCTAGTTCTAGCATGCAATTGTAGATCATGAAACCCTAGTTGCTTTTCAATTTGTACATGTACATGCGTGTCTATTTCTATCTCATAACTTGTACATAGGTCACAAAACCCTAGTTCCATCTCATAACTTCTCAACCCTAGTTCTAGCATGCAATTTGTAGTTCATGAAACCCTAGTTGGTTTTCAATTTGTACATGTACATGTCTTTCTAGTTCCATCTCATAACTTGTAAAGAGGTCCAATAACCCTAGTTCCATCTCATAACTTCTCAACCCTTGTGATAGCATGCAATTTGTAGTTCATGAAACCCTAGTTGGTTTTCATTTTGTACACGTACATGTGTTTCTAGTTCCATCTCATAACTTGTAAAGAGGTCAGAAAACCCTACTTCCATCTCATAACTTCTCAACCCTAGTTCTAGCATGCAATTTGTAGTTCATGAAACCCTAGTTGGTTTTCAATTTGTACATGTACATGTGTTTATAATTCCATCTCATAACTTGTAAAGAGGTCCAATAACCCTATTTCCATCTTATAACTTCTCAACCCTTGTTATAGCATGCATATTGTAGTTCATGAAACCCTAAGTGGTTTTCAATTTGTACATGTACATGTGTTTCTAATTCCATCTCATATCTTGTAAAGAGGTCACATAACCCTAGTTCCTCTCATACTCTCAACCGCAGTTCTAGCATTCAATTTTAGTTCATGAAACCCTAGTTGGTTTTCAATTTGTACATGTACATGTGTTTCTAGTTCTATCTCATAACTTCTCAATCTTAGTTATAGCATTAAAGTGTTTTTCATGAAACCCTTGTTGGTTTTCAATTTGTACATGTACATGTGTTTCAACTTCCATCTCATAACTTGTAAAAAGTTCATAAATCCCTATTTCCATCTCATAAATAATCAACCCTAGTTATAGCATGCAATTGTAGTTCATGAAACCCTAGTTGTTTTAGGATTTGTACATGGACATGTGTTTCTACTTCCATCTCATAACTTGTAAAGAGTTCATGAAACCCTACTAACATACTATAACATACCATAACATACTAACAACATACCATTCTAACACACCATACCATACCATACAATACTAACATCATAGTACATACCCTACAATACCCTATGATACTAACATCATACCATACTAACATACCATACCATACTAACATAACATACCATACCATTCTAGTTCCATCTCATAACTTGTAAATAGGTCATAAAACCCTACTTCCATCTCATAACTTTCAAACCCTATTTCTAGCATGCAATTTGTAGTTCATTAAACCCTAGTTGGTTTTTAATTTGTACATGTACATGTGTTTCTAGTTCCATCTAATAACTTGTAAAGAGTTCATGAAACCCTACCAACATACTATAACATACCATAAAATATTAACATCATACCATTCTAACATACCATACCATACCTTACAATCATTTAATCAAGTTCATCCTTTTTTGGTTATAATGTCGAATGTATGATAACGTCACAAAACCCTAGTTCCAATAATAACTTCAATTTGTGAACCCTCATTTTATTATGCAGGTTGTTGGCTTATACTTTAGTATGAGAATAATATACCCTATGAACCCTACCAACACAGGAACGGTCGAGGGTTTTGCAAAGTTGACCCACTAATGATAGAGTTGCATTGAAGGAAACTGAGCAAAACCCTAGTTTACGAAATCAAAGCACAATGAAGTCACTCGGCCTTGAAAATAAGAGGGAGAGGGCCACCTAGAGGTACTTGCATGCCAGGAGACCAACGGATTCGACGGTTGTTCGATTCGACCTCCGGTTTTTGAGCTATGTCTAGTTGAAAGTTGCATGAAAATGTCGTTCAGGGACACTTGGTGACTTTCGGTCCGGGAGCAAAAAAAAATGGACCAGCAAAATTGCATGTGGTTGGCTCCTGCAAGTCTGTATGGGCAAGGTTGATATGGGAACCCTACCAACACAGCCACGGTCGAGGGTTTTCATGCGTTGACCCACCAATGCTAGGGTTGCAAGAGTTGGCCCAACACTGTAATTAAATGTACATTAATATAAAAAACATCAAAAAAATTAAATTTCAACAACTCGAGAGCATGTTATTTTCAAATTTTTATTTCTTGGTGTCTAAAGACAGTGGGTTGTTCTTGGCACCTACAATGTGCCATAGATGGTGTTTGTATCCTAGGCACACGAAAGGATAAACATTAGTACTCTCATAAGAAAATAAAGAGAACCTAATGAAAATGTGCAAACATGATTTATAGATAAATCACCTAAGGTTATATGATCGTGTTGATAGCACGTCCAGTATCCTCTAAATAATATTATTTCTACATGAATGATATCCATCAATCACATGTTTATTACATTGGGAATAAACTAAGGCTAAATAATTGAAACTGTGCTTCAGCATCCACTTTAAAGGTTAAATAACACACCTAACAATCTAGAAACACTTTACAATACATAAACACCTGACAATGCACTCACTTGAGTGGTCCATATAGATCATCTTTGTTGTCGATGGTTTCCATCAATCTTTCATGCTCTATATGAGGCAGAAAATATCATACATATGACCTATTTTTTTTTGAAAGTGTGTGCATCTTGATGTTTATACCAACTACTAGGTTGGTGAAGTGGTATAAAATAGCTCATGGTCTATAATCCTGATATACATACCCACCCTTCCTTTTCTATTGTGCTGCTAGTGTCAAGTACTCCCCTTTTATAACCATCGAGCTAGTTGGGAATTCAATATTTTCATCATCTGTAACAAGTTTGAGAATGGTTTGTTTCCCCTCTAAGAAACGTGCCAACCAATAGTCAGAACCCTATTCATTACTTTTTGGGGCAACCACTGCATATATTTGACCTGTGAAAGGAAATAGGTTGAGTTAACAATACATAAATTATATTTATAATTTAGGTACTACTAATTTACTTTTTTGTACCTGCTTGTATGAGATTCGATATGTGATCATAGTCTGTAGAAATGTGTGTCTGATCATCTTCCAAATGGTCTATTTCATTAACCCCCTTGAAATCGGTGCCAAGTGTCACTTGATCCCATGTATCAACTGTATATGTATACTCACAATCATCCCATTCATCGATGCTATAGGAACTGCAAAAGAAAGCCTTCAATCTTGTCCAAATTTGTAAGGCTAAGTTCTCTGAGCTTCTAATTGAATGAAAATGTCAAGTTCCATGCACTATGTTCACCCGATGTGTTTGGGATTGGTCCACATTGGTCACCTCCCAAAATATTCTCTGCACTAGGTGTTTCCTTGTCGCTTGTTCTCCCATGACAGATGCACACCATTTCACTATAGATGCAACGTATCGAAGGCGAGCACCTGTAAACTTCATCTCTTCCCTTTGAAGGGTAGTTTTTATGCATGAACTAGCACCATCGTCCTCTCCTTTTCCACGACCATTTTCAAAGCAGTTCCATATATGTGGCACCTTGTATTTTATGTGCAACAAACACAACCATTGAAATACATGTGCATTCTTGAATTGTCCAGCACAACCATCTGACCAAATGAAATGATGATAAAATGGTATATCCATAGCTATCACATGATCATAGAATAATTTAAAGCAATGTTGCACGTAATGGATGTCATGGGTCCGGTCGTCACTTATGTAGAAGTGAATTTCTTTCAGTATCGCATGTTTCTCTTCATTGTTATCTGGCCCATGTCGATACGTGATATGGGCCATTATGCTCACCCGCTCTAAGTGATAGTATTGAATTTGTATTTCATTTTGTGGTTGTACGGTGTAATTTTCTGCAAAGTCAACAACTGATAGTATTGTTTCGAAAGGGAAGGTGTCCCGGCATATTCTGAATTGCTCATCTTGCCACCGTGCCATATCGACATGTTGAATGTACTATTGGATCTTTCCACGAAACTCTGAAATAAAATCACATACTTGCACCTGGTGTAAAAAAATAAACAGTGTTAAAAAACAACATAAAGATATGTACATGTAGTCACCAAATTAATGTACATGAAGTCACTGTTGAGGTCACCAATTTAATCTTTCTGCTTTCTTTGCCATCATGTCGTTGATATGTCTCATACTGATAGTTCTGCTTCTCGTCAGTTGCATTCCCGAATGCTAGATCTTCATTATGATGGATGCAATCAGACCATAATGATAGCCCTCCACAAATGTTGCAAGAACCCTCTACACATTGTTTTAAGTAATGTGTCTACTCGTCTTGCCTCAGACACATCATGCTATGGATGAAATCTCTAGATGACATTGGCAGTACTGTACTTGAGCATTCCTGCACATGTTTAGGATGAAAAAATGATGTATATATGCAAATGTATGATAATATAGATCAAACTCTATGTGGTATCTAAAACAACAAGTGTTCTAGATGGTATTGATTATAACATACCAAGGCTTGCATTTTTCAAAATATCTTTTCCCGATCCTTAGCTTTGCATGGGAAACTTTAAACATCTTGAACAATTGAGTTTGTGTCATGTCAAGATAATGTTTAACATGAGGTTCATTGTTCATAGAACCCCTACAGTGTTTTAACACATCCTTTGTGTTAGAAGAAGGCCTAGTGTTATCATGCCAAAATGTGTGCACTAGTCCCTTCACTGCTTTGACTAACTTCATGTCTTTGCAGGGAAACCCACCACTAAATTCCCATAATGTTTCCATCTGTCCCTCTACATCCAAGATGACTCTTCTTATTGAATATTTTTTGAGTGTCTTTCGATGTAAAGGCACAATTTGCGATGTGCATTTAAGTAAACGATAGTGTCTTGTGGATCTACATACAATTGATTCAGCCAATACACGGTGAGCCACATTAGAGTCTTGTGAACATGTTTTTTTACCAATCGATGTGAATGCAGCAGCAAGAGATTTAACAATGTGATTACTCGTTCGATATTCTTCAATTTTCTTATGCCTAAATTTCTTCTAACAGTTGCCACATTTCTAGATTTAAGCAAAGCTAAAAACAATTGGCATTTACCGGCTTCAGATTTGTTATCAAAATATTGTTTCATTATTTGAGAACAATGATGAAGGATAGTGTGTTAAGCCACCTTACCTTCCATGGAAGTCAATTTGTTCTCATCCACTTGTATGTGTTTAGGAGTTCTCTTTCATTTCGATGCGATACTTCTTGCCATTTGAAATGTTGGAGTGATGTTTACATCCACTAGAGGGTGACAACTTCGATTAGGAGATTGAACCACCTGGCATGGTTTTTGCTGAGTCACATTTGCATCGGGAGTAACATAATTATTAAACTATTCACAATATTGTTCGTTTAATAATGGATCAATAATATCATCTCCCCTATAACCAACTTCCTTTAATGTTGCATTATCTTCCTCAGCCTCTACATCAGGTATCTGTTGAGCGGGAATGGGAACTATTTTCCCATCTAATGAATGCCGGTGATTTCTTGAATATTCCCTCTTTTTTCATTTTTATTTTAAGCTTCTTCCAATCTAAGCACCTTCCTTGCTGAATTTCGACCTTTATTACATACATTCCCCATTGAAATCCACCCAAACTTGTGCAAAACCTATGGACTTGTGTAAGTAATGATTAAATTGCAGGTTGAATAGTTCTTTGTGCTCGGGTTCAAAAAAATTATGTGTTTTTCTACAGTAAACCTGGCCCACAACACGCAACCCAACATTTTTTATATAACACATCTCACATATGCGATATGGATACACTGATTTTTACTTAACGAGCAGTTTGTATTACGTGATCGCCAAATCGCATATGCAACTTAGTGCATATCAAAAATTATATATTCAAGCTACTACTTATATATTAAATATCAAATATTAATATATTTAGTGCATATCAAATATTATATATCTAATAGTTACCCATTCATGGGCTACCACTTATATA
>LPNX010739820.1:12310-47304 GCA_001517045.1 Pseudotsuga menziesii
GCTTAGAGACCTTTGACATGGTTGAGCGATCATGAAACCCTGGTCATAAACACTAAAGGAAGCTTTTAGGGATCCAGAGGAAAGAATAATGTATCAAGCCACCACACGTGACCTCTCTAGGGGGTCTTTGGCCTTAGATTAGGGATATGCGATTGATTGGTGATTTTGTTTACAATAGTTATGGGTCTCAGGGCCATATGCATGGAAATGGGAGGAAACCCAAGCCTTCGGCCTTAAATGAATCCCTTAGTCTTTGAAGGTCAATAAGGACACTTCAAACTACCACAGAGTTCCTATTGATGATATCCCTACCCAAAAACTGTTGATAATCATGCCATCGAGAGTTTTTAAATAGTAGACATGGTTCTCAAGGGCTTACAGATGGTTGGCGAAGTAAACCCAAGCCTTAGTCCATAAAGGAATACTATATCCATCTAAGGCCTAAAATGATACCTCAAATCACCTCACATGACTTACAAGCACTAGGTATGGGTCATGTGGAATTCGACATTGTTTGGGGAGTGAAAATTGGGATTGTATTATTAAAAAAACTTCTAGGAATCCATGAACATGAAAAACAACTCAAATGACCAGCCATGACCTCTTCAAGTTACCCTTTCCTTCGAGTGGTGACATGGATGTCGTTAGAAGGTTTTGGATAGTAGATATAAATCCATGGGTCTTGGACATTCTTAAGGTAGGAAACCTAGGCCTTGTACCATAAAGAAAACTTCTTAGAATATAGTTTTAAGAATGAAATTTGATCCACCATACATGATCTCATGAGAATATCCCAGACATAGTTGTGGGAGAAACCCTTAGCCATTCTCAAGCACAATGTATACATCATGGAGCCTCAACGTATTCGAGAGATGACACCTTGGCCTTAGGCCCTAAAATATTCTTTTGTGTGTCCACGGAAAAAAAATAATGCTTCAAAACTCACAATAGTGGATGTGTTGGTACCATTAGGAATAATTTAGAGCTAGAGATGAGTTTCGAGCCTTATAGAAAGGTTAGGAAATAAAAATCAATCATTAAGTCTAAAAAGAATTATCTATGTCTTAAGCGTCATGAACAAGCACCTTGAACCTCCAATAATATGACCTCATTATCCACAACCATTCACAAATTTTAGGCTAAGCGTCGTCCTTTTGCCACATTAAACCGCTTTGGAGGGGCCAATAATTACCATGATCTTTTCATTTTAGATGGGGTTTCTCCCAAAGACTATCCACTTGGAATTTACTCTTTTTTACTCTCGTACCTTGCTAGTTAATAAAAAACGCATATGCAATATAGCGCATATCCGATATGAATAAGGTATAACACATATGCATGCTTTTAAAATTTAAAAACTCGGTGGGAATAAGGTTTGGCATTATGTTCGAAATTAGCTTCGAACTACTGAACCTATTGGCTAGGACAAATAAACTAGGGCTATTGCCTGTCTTTTATAATTCTATTAATATGCTCAGTTTTGATGGCGTGTTTTGCTTTGACAAACACAATATTTTTTTATCAAAATTTAGAATATTGTAGATTACGATCTTACGATTCTGAATATTAAAATTTTTCCTTCAAATGTATGTTTTAATTATTTATTATTATTTTTCTAAATGACACACGTTAATTTTTGAAAATAGATACATCGATTGTTTTTTATACAACTTTTGATTGCCTTCACCATTTTCCAAGAAAACTATATGGTGCACTAGAAGAGAGCAATCTCTACAATATTATATATAGAAATAAAATATTTCATTAATTTTTGCCTCTAAAGTGTTGCACCCGCACAGAACGTTTTCATTTCTAGCTTTTCTGACTTCAATAATTAATAATAATAATAATAAATTCATGAAAAATTATGAATAAATAGTGTTGCACTAGGCCCATATGTCCTTTACATTTCTGCACGATTTTATCCAAAATTGACATCATTTACCTCATATATTTTTGCACCCGCACAAACATATATGTTATGATGTGCTGAAATTTTGAAAACCCAATTTCACGGAAACTAATTTTAGAATCATTTACACACATTTTTTCTGCATAAATGTTATATATTATGAAAGATGATTCAATTATCTATATTTTGTCTTTTTACTTCATCTGCAAATGTGTTAATGTATTTGTAACTTCGGAATGTATTCAACAGTATATCTTATGTATTGTACACCGATGTTTATTCCGGGATGTGTCTGTAATGTAGTTGAGTCATCTCATTCCCCGATGTTCCTATAGGGAGGTTCTATAATGTAAACAAGTCATGTCAAGTCATTGTGGGTAACCCTCCTATTGATCAAGGGTTAAGGTCCCCGCAGTTATGGGGCCCTATGGTTATTAAACTCTCCTAGAGAAGTCGGCCCTAGTGAGTTATTGTCAAGTCAGGAATTAGTATAAATAGAGAGTGAGCCTCTCTATTTATCACACACTCACTCACACTCAGTTGTAGATCATAGCTGAGGAAAAAGAAGTTGTTGGGGCTAGAAAGAAAGAGGCTACTGCTGTCGAGAGATCATCTTTCTGTTTTGGGGTTTTACTTTTGGTGTTGATTCTATCTCTAAGAAAGTTGTGGGGTTTTCTCCATTTGTGGTTTCCCCAAGGAAAAACACTGTGTTCATTGTCTCTTGTGTTTGATTGATGTACTTTTTATTCTCTCAGTTAAAGATCCTAATATAATGCTAGCTCAATGTTAAAAATCTAACATGGTATCAGAGCTAACCTAAGAAGAAGACACTATGCAACTGCGGGAACTAGAGCTTCCTAATTTTTGGATCTCTCTCCACAAATTTTCAGCAAAAGAAGGTTGGGCTAACACTCCTCCCTAGGGCACATCTTTCTGTCGAAGCAGAATTTGATTTTGAGCATTCTCAGTTTTTGACCCAACACTGCTGTTGAAAATTAGGGCTTTCCACAGAAGTTGAATTTTTGAGTGAGCCCGGGCCTGGATTGATATCCTCCTTAAAATTGAAGTTTAAAGATCAAGATCAAAGCATTTGGTTGGAAATAACTTCGAAAAAGTCAAACCCTAATCTGCTCTTTAACCAACACTATAGAAATTCAGCTCCAAATCCAGATCTGACATCTTGCCCTGGTAATATCTAAATCTTTTGTATTTCCATTTGAGGTTCTCAGTTAAGATGTCTCATCATACCAAGCTTGATCAAAATCTTGAGGGAGGTGATAACTTCCTAGCCTAGAAGTATAGGATCTCCCTGGTCCTGGAAGAAAATGAGTTGGACTCCTATATCAATGAGGAGGTTCCAGTTCCATAGGAAGATGAGGCTAAGGCCTTACACAAGAAGAAGTTGGTTATGGCTAAGAGGATTATTGCTGATTCAATCAAGGATCACCTCATACCACATGTGTCCTCCCTAAAGACACCTAAAGCTATGTTTGATTCCCTAACCAAACTGTTTGAAGGAAAGAACATAAACCGGAAGATGACTTTGAGAAACCAACTAAAGAATGTAAAGATCCAAAATGCAGAGACCATATAGTCTTACTTTACAAGGGTATCTCAGATCAAGGAATAGCTAGAAGCAATAGATGAAGAAGTGGAGAATGCAGAGATTGTAATGATCACCTTGAATGGTCTCCCTAGATCATGGGACTCCTTTATTCAAGGAATCTGTGCCAGAAATAAGTTAGTCAAGTTCAGCACACTATGGGAAGAATTCTCTCAAGAATAAGCTCGAATAGTAGCTCGAGAAGAAAAGATGGGAAGTGAAGATCAAGCTCTCACTGTACACTCCAAGAAAACTAGAAGAAGTTCTCATCACCCCAAAGGTAAGCACTTTCATAACACTAGAAAATATTTGTCTAGAATCAGATGTTATACATGTGACGAGAAAGGACACTATGCTAGAGAATCTCCTAGAAACAAAAATTTCTCTTATAAGAAGGAGAGAAACAAGAGAAGACATCATGCTCATGCTGCAGAGGATGATGAACCTTCCACAAAGAGAATTAAACATGAAAGTGATGATTCCTCAAGTGATGAAGAAGATGTTTTGATTTCCGTTCTCATGAGAAACATTACACATGGAAGCAATGATTGGCTTATAGATAGTGGGGATTCCAAACATATGACAGGATTCAAAGAATCCTTTGTGAAACTATAAGAACATGAATCACCTCACAAGGTGAAACTTGGAGATAACTACCAGTATCCAATAAAAGGTAGTGGGGATCCTCCTATAACCTAGACTATGGAAAGTCTATGACAATGAAGGATGTATTGTTTGTACCAGGACTAAAGAAGAACCTCCTCTCCATATCTGCATTAGATGCAAAAGGCATGAGGGTTGCATTTATAGATGGCCAAGTTATCATGTGGCCAAAGGGAAAGTCTATTAATGATGTAGTAGTGATTGGGGAACAAGAGGGAGGTCTATACAAATTGAGGGGCCATCCAGAAAAATCCTTGGTCCATGACACAGTAGAGCCAAATGAACTTTGGCATAGAAGGCTTGTACATGTGCATTACAGAGCACTATCACTTGCAAGAAAAGCTCTTGAAGGTATTCCAGAAATTCAAGCAAAAAATGATGGAGTCTGCAAAGGATGTGCGAAAGGAAAGAAAGCAAAGAAGACATTTCCAAGTAGCGAGAGAAAGGAAAAAGGAATCTTGGAAATCATCCACTCTGATGTATGCAGTCCAATGTCATCAAGTTCATTAAGCGGGTATGTATACTATGTTTCTTTTATTAATGATTTTTTGAGGAAGACATGGATATACTTCATGAAGAACAAATATAAAGTTTTCAACAAATTCAAGGAATTCAAAGCCTTGATTGAGAACCACACTGAAAAGAAGATTAAGACCTTTCGATCAGATAATGGCAGAGAATTCACATCAAATGAATTTAAAGAGTTATGCAAAGACTCGGGGATTAAGAGGGAGTTATCTACTCCATATAATCCACAACAGAATGGGGTTGTAGAAAGGAAGAATAGAACTATCATGAAAGCTACAAGAGCAATGCTTCATGATCAAGATATTCCCATGCATCTATGGGCACAAGATGCCAGAACAACGGTGTATGTACAGAACCGTACTCCACACAGAGTACTCGAGAAGAAGACACCTAAAGAAGTATTTTCCGACAAGAAACCAGAAGTCAGCCATCTTAGAATATTCGGCTGTCCAGTGTACATACACATTCCAAAAGAAAAGAGGACAAAATTAGATCCTTCAGGAAAGAAGGGTATATTTGTAGGATACTCTGAAATCTCGAAGGCTTACATAATATACTTCCCAGGATTCAAGAAGATCGACATCAGCAGGGATGTAACATTTGACAAAGACTCAGCCTACAAAAAATCTAGAAAGAAGCATGTTGAAGAACCTGAAGAAACAGAAGCACCCAGAATTCATGACACAAACATGAATGAAGAAATTCAAGAAGAAGATCGAGAATTTGAAGAACCTCAAGAACCTGTAGATCCACCTCAAGAGAAGAATCCTCATAAGAGGAAACCTGCTTGGGTATGAGAAGCTATCCAAGGTGCAGAAATATATGGGGCTCCAGAAGAGAATCACAGAGAAAGAAAGAGGACCAGGTCCTACTCTGGGTATGTAGCATTATTATGTGATTTCATCGATAAAGAACCTTACAACTATGAAGAAGCAATAGAAAGGAAAGAATGGAAGGATGCTATGATCGAAGAGTATCAATCGATCATGAAGAATGATGTTTGGGATGGTGTCCCAAGACCAAAAGGGAATTCAGTTGTAACTTCCAAATGGATCTACAAGATCAAGCATGCTGCAAACGTTAGCATAGAAAAATATAAAGCAAGATTTGTTGCTAGTGGCTTCTCCCAGAAAGAAGGAATAGATTATGAATAAAATTTTGCACCTGTATCCAGATACACTTACATCAGATCAGTACTTGTTATGGCTGTAGTGATGAAATGGAAGATACACCAGATGGATGTCAAGACTGCCTTCTTGAATGGTGTAGTGGAAGACGAAGTGTATGTGGAGCAGCCACTAGGTTTTGAGACACATGATAGGGAGACTCATGTGTGTAGATTGAAGAAATCCCTGTACAGTTTGAAACAGGAACCCAAGACATGGTACGGCAGAATTTCCAACTTTCTATCCAGTTTGGGCTTTACCAAGAGTAAAGCAGATTCCAACCTTCACTACAAGGTTGAAGATGGAAACCCAGTGATGATCCTACTGTATGTAGATGATTTGTTTGTAATAGGTATGGATGGGTTGATTTCTGATACGAAGAGGAATCTTGCTGCCGAGTTCAAAATGAAGGACTTGGGTATGATGCATTATTTTCTAGGCATGGAGGTGTGGCACAATGCAGATGGAATTTCCCTGGGACAAGGGAAATATATGGTAGAGATCCTAAAGAGATTTAGGATGATGGACTGCAAGGCCATGACCACACCTATGGCATCAAACCTAAAGCTATTGAGTGATGCTTCATCAAAAGCGGTTGATGCTACGATGTATCATTAAATGATTGGGTCCTTGATGTACCTGATGAACACGAGACTAGATATTTGCTTTGCTGTGAACACCTTGAGTCAGTTCCTGACAGATCCGAGACATGTTCACTTGGTTGCTGCAAAGCATATTCTGAGGTACCTGAGGGGTACAATTCATTATGGGCTCAAGTATGAGGTGAGTTAGAAGATTAACCTGGAGGGTTATGTTGATTCATATTGGGAAAGCAATGCCATCGATAGGAAGAGCACTTCAGGGTGTTGCTTCAATATGGGATCAGGTGTGATCTCTTGGTTTAGCAAGAAGCAGTCATGTGTGACACTGAGTATAGCTGAAGCAGAGTATGTCGCAGCTTGTTCAACTAGTTGTGAGGCAGTATGGCTAAGGAAGCTACTGTCTGATTTACTTGATCTCCATTTAGATGCTACTTGTATATATTGCGACAACTAGAGTTGTGTGAAGTTGTTAGAGAACCCAGTGTTCCATGACAAGTTGAAGTATATCGAGATCAAATATCACTATATCAGGGATATGGTGTAGAGAGGAGCAGTGAAGCTACAGTATGTTGCGACAGACGAACAAATAGCTGATGTGTTGAAAAATCCATTGGCTAGAGTGAAGTTTTAATACTTCATGGAGAAGCTTGGTGTTCTCCATATCGTGGTTCCCTCCAAAAAGAAGTAATGAGTCTATGATTCATTCTGACATGGTGAGAGGATTGGTTCCTTCCATGGTCAGATGTAAGGGATGATCCATTCTGTCATGGCGAGAGGATTGGTTCCTTCCATGTCAAATGTGAGTGCTAAGCCATTCTAATGTGACTATAGGATTGGTTCCTACATGATCAAATATAAGTGCTAAATGCCATTCTTGGAATGGAGGCACCTGTTCAGTTACTAGGAAATCTCAGTCTGGGACTGAGGGCCATTTTGATATGACTGTGGAATGTGTTCTCACATGATAAGATCTGAGTGCATGGCCATTTTGATGTGATTGAGGGATATGTTCCCACTTTATCAGATATAAGGGTTGATTCCATTCAGTGGGAGAATGGAGGCACCTGGTCAGTTACCAAGAAAGCTCAGTCTAGGACTGAGGGCCATTCTGATATTACTATGGGATGTGTTCTCACATGATCATAATGAGTGCATGGCCATTCTAATGTGATTGAGGGATGTGTTCCCACTTTATCAGATATAAGGGCTGATTCCATTCTCTGGGAGAATGGAAGCACCTGGTCAGTTACCAGGAATCCTCGACCTAGGGCTGGGAGCCATTCTGATGTGATTGTGGTATTGGTTCCCACATGATCAGATGTAAGTGCAGAGCCTTTCCACAAATGATAGTAGGTGTGTCCTATCATGCTGGTGGATGTGAGTGCCGTGCCTTTTCATAGATGGTAGTAGGTGTGTCCTACCATGCTGGTGATTGTAAGTGCTATGCATTTCCACATATAGTAGTAGGTGTGTCCTACCATGTTGGTTGATGCAAGTGCTGAGCCTTTCCACAGATGATAGTAGGTGTGTCCTATCATGCTGGTGGATGTGAGTGCTATGCCTTTTCATAGATGATAGTAGGTGTGTCCTATCATGTTGGTAAATGTAAGTGATGGGCCTTTCTGATAGGGTTGTGGGATGTGTTCCCGCATGCTCAGATGTGAGTACTGGGCATGCCTTTCTAACATGGTATTGGATGCATTCCTCTCATGGTCAGATGTAAGTGATGGGAGGGCCATTCTGACTTAGGGTCAGATATAAGCACTAAAGAAGACCTACATGGAGGCTAGGCCTACAACCAACATGAAAAAGGGTTGGATTTGTAGAACTTCCTGTGACAAGAAGAATCATGAGATAGCACCCATGATGATGATCCAGTAATGATGATCCATATCGAGTGATGATCCAGATCCAGTGATGATCTAGATCCAATGATGATTTAGATCCAAAGATGAAGATGACTTGAAGATGAATATAACTTGAAGATGAAGAAGAATTGAAGATGAAGATGACTTGAAGATGACAAGGACTCGATGATGATCCAGATGATACAAAGAAGAAGACTTGTGATGATAAATTGTGTCGAGAGAATACCTTCCTAGTTAAGAGGGAGTGTTAATGTATTTGTAACTTCGGAATGTATTCATTCATATATCTTATGTATTGTACCCCGATGTTTATTTCAGGATGTGTCTGTAATGTATTTGAGTCATGTCATGCCTCGATGTTCCTATCGGGAGGTTCTATAATGTAAACAAGTCATGTCAATTCATTGTGGTTAACCCTCCTATTGATCAAGGGTTAAAGTCCCTGCAGTTCCAGGGCCCTAGGGTTATTAGACTCTCCTAGAGAAGTCAGACCTAGTAAGTTATTGTCAAGTCGAGAATTAGTATAAATATAGAGTGAGCCTCTCCATTTATCACACACTCACTCACACTCAGTTGTAGCGCATAGTTGAGGAAGAAGAAGCTGTTGGGGCTAGAAAGAAAGAGGCTACTACTGTTGGGAGATCATCTCACTATTTTGGGGTTTTACTTTTGGTGCTAATTCTATCTCTGAGGAAGTTGCAGGGTTTTCTCCATTTATGGTTTCCCCAAGGAAAAACACTGTTTTCATTGTCTCTTATGTTTGATTGTTGTGCTTGTTATTCTCTCAGTTAAATATCCTAATATAATGCTATCTTAATGTTAAAAATATAACAAAATGCATTAGGGAAGTACCCCTAATTCTCACCTAAAGTCAGAGGTTCCAGGTCTTTCCCGTATTATGTGGCATCTAAAGTGTCTTTAAAGGAGTACATGATTGTGCATCATCCCAAGACACAATAGTTCATGAAGACTCCTAACCATTAAAAAATTCATTCACTGTCCAACATCTACTACCAAACCATCATAAAATCAAACTAACCACCCAGACACGTCATCTCTAAGACATAACCACAAGTGTTCCCTTTGTCCATCAAAACATCTGGTAATATGATCCCGCAAGATTGATCCTTGTGAAAAAAATTAAAAGTGTTGTGATGAAAATAACAAATGAAATCCTCATGTAACATTAGTGGTAACAATCCTTGAGAAAGTGTTAATTCCAACTTTGAAGTGGGAACAAAAAACATATGTTGGATCGGTGAGGGTTTTGGTAGACGAATAAATCAAAGGGGGAAGTGCACCCTCCAAGATGCATAAGCCAAGTGAATAATATATTACTCCTCCTAGAAGAACACCCCTCAACTAACTCCTCAAAATAGTAGTATGGTCAATAAGGTTCATTAACAAGTGTGTAAATTTCTCTTCAAGAAGACTCATCCATAATGACCTCAAAATATAATTTCCAAGTGAACAAGGTGAGTGGGCCCTCCAATAATTCCAAGACTATATGAAGAAATGACCCTTTTTTATTATGAAATAGTGTAGAAAGAGAACCGAGACGTGCATTCTATAAGAGTGTGTAAAAGAAGGACCAATATTAAAAAAATAATCCTTAATCCAAAAATAAAGTATTATTCCTAGAGAGGTGCACCTTTATGAATGTGCATTGTATCCATTTTGAATAGTCAATAAGCATAACTTTTTTTCAAGAGTGCACCCTACATAAATGTGTAAATTTTATAACTTTTTTAGGAGTGTACCATGGATAAACATTTAAAGTTTTTTTATCTTCATAAACAATTACTTTTCTTCAAACCATGACCCCATTTGAAAAACCATGTGTTGATTTAAAAAAACCACATGCACAAGAAAAAGTGTGACTTGGAGAAGTGTGTCAAAATCCTTACATGTGTTGTCAATGAAAAAGACGAGTAAATAAATATAGTAAATGCCCTGAATTAACTAAACACCATGGGTTGAAAGGAACACAAAGTAGTATAAATATTCTACATTTTTTACTTCTTTCGAGTATAGTTTTCTTAGGACTTTGGTAAAAAATCTTTAAAAAATATTAGAGAAAGATATACTAGTTGAGGGAATTGCATAATATGAGTTCCATATGGGTATTTGAGGATGAATCCATTTATGTGTTACAAAACGCAATTTAAAGGCTTCAAAATTTGGATTTAACCAAAATCAATTTACTGAAATCTATCCAAAAACCACAGTAAAGTTAAAAACCTGGAATACATAGACTACTCCATACCATGGCCCAATACCATCACAAATCCATACCAAACCACCGCATCTAAGTACTATATATAACAAAAACTAGTTTACCAAAATGTGTGCTAGGATGAGAGCTCCACCTAATTCATTGTTTTGCATCATAATACACTCATCCAAGTGTGAACAAAAATCATATGAGCTAGGATTCTATCATATAAAAAATCAAATGTTTGAAACTTATAAAACCATAAAAAAGAATTATTTAATCAAATCACCACACCAAAGAGAAATTATTGACACTTAGAGATTAGGGATACCCTAGGATAATGGGTTCCTACTTCATAAAATGCACCAAGTTTTAAATAATTTTATTAAATATATGCAATATTACTTCAAATATATCAACACTAGCAAAAAAAGTAAGACACTGCTGAATTTTCATATGCTAAGCTAGATCATTAGTATTTCATTTTGATTTCATAACAAAAGCATATAAACAGGATCACTGAAAGATAGACAAGCACAACCATACAAAAGGAACACAAAGAATTATCCTGGGAAAACCCTAAAGGGAAAAACCCAGCAAAAACTTCCTCAATATAGATGCCCCAAAAAGATAAAAGGTAAAACCAACAAGGAGATCATAGCCTAATCCTCCTCCTTCTCCAGCTACTCTTCTCTTCTCCACTAATGCGCTACACAAGTGAGGATGTGTGCTCCAAATGAGGAGCGCTACACCTCTATTTATATTCATCCGTTCACTTTAATTAACTCATCCGACATGTAGGCTTGAGTTAAATCATGTAGGCTCGAGTTACACATGTAGGCTCAAGTAACCACACAGGGGTGCTGATGACCCACCTTTACAATTAGAGGGGACTACCTCATGACTCTTATTAGTTATTCCGATTATAAGCATCGGGGGTACAAAGTAATACAAGTGGTTCTCCCGGTAGGACCATCGGGGACCACAAAAATATACATATAGAATATTCTTCGAAGTTACAATATTTCAACACTCCCCCTTAACGAGAAGGGTATTATACAACAACAATAGTAGGAGAGAGATAGAGAAAATCATCAACATCATCAGGGTAACACATCTATAAATCATTGGAAGCTTTTCAACATCATATAGTCTTCGTCTTCAATCTTCAATGACATCAAATCTTTGACCAACATCAACATCTTTTGACCTTTTGATCAGCAACATCTTCAACACTTTGACCTTTCGATCAGCAACATCTTTAGCACTTTGACCTTTCAATCAGCAACATCTTCAGCACTTTGACCTTTCGATCAGCAACATCTTCAGCACTTTGACCTTTCGATTAGCAACATCTTCAGAACTTTGACCTTTCGATTAGAAAAATCATCATCAAACCCTGATCTTTTGATCAGGAACATCATCATCAAAACATCATCATCATCAAACTCTGATATTTTCGATCAGAAACATCATCATCATCAAAATATGATATTTTAGATCAGAAACATCATCATCATCACATTCTCGACAATCGAAGTCACTGGATTGATAATGGGATAATCAGTCCCTATCACTTTATTACTAAGTCCAAGGATGATGCAATCCTACCACATTCTCAAGTACCAAATTCAGGTGATCCATTCTGAACCAAGGTTCAAGGATGATACAATCCTACCATCTCGATGACCAAAGTCACCGGATCCATTCTGAACCGAGGTTCAAGGATGATACAATCCTACCATCTCGATGACCAAAGTCATCGAATCCATTCTAAACTAAAGTTCAAGGATGATACAATCCTACCATCTCAATGACCAAAGTCACCATATCCATTCTGAACCGAATTTCAAGGATGATACAATCCTACCATCTCGATGACCGAAGTCACCAGATCCATTCTAAACTGAAGTTCAAGGATGATACAATCCTACCATCTCAATGACCGAAGTCACTAGATCCATTCTGAACCAAAGTTCATGGATGATGCAATCCTACCACATTCTCGATGACCGAAGTCACCGAATCTATTATGAACATATGTCTCAGGATGATACAATCCCTCTTCATTCTCGAGGACCGAAGTCCCTGGATCACTTTAAAGTGCCCAGGGATGATACAATCCCACTACATTCTCGAGGACCGAAGTCCCCGAATCACTTTAGGGTAAGTGCCTAGGGATGATACAATCCCACTGCAACATCACTACTCCCCCTTTCAAGGAAGGTCTTTCTGAACAACACCAAGCTTATCTCGAAAGTGTTTGAACTTTACCCGAGATAGAGGTTTTGTCAACACATCAGCAACTTGTTCATTACTACTCACATACTGGAGCTTTATGGCTCCCTTCTGCATCATATCTCGAATGTAGAAATACCTGATTTCTATGTGCTTCGATCTATCATGGGATACTGGGTTCACTGTCATCTTTATACAACTTTGATTGTCACATAGAATCATGGTAGTATCCAACTCTAGGTTGAATAATCCTGACATCAGCTTCTGAAGCCATATGGATTCACAACTAGTAGAGCAAGCCGCTATGTATTCTACTTCAACTGTGCTTTGAGCAACACTGGACTGTTTTCTGCTAAACCATGAAATCATAGCAAATCCGAAACTGTAACATCCACCCGATGTTCTTTTTCTATCTGAGATAATTCCAGCCCAATCTGCATCTACATAGCCATACAATCTATACTCATGGCTACCATCATAGTATAGACCAAAATCTATAGTCCCTTTCAGATATCTCATCACATGTTTTGCAGCTACCAAGTGAACCCGTCTAGGTTGAACTAGATATTGACTTAAGGTGTTCACAACAAAACAAATGTCTAGTCTGGTATTTGTTAAGTACATCAATGACCCAATGATCTATCTGTAATGAGTCACATCCACTAACTCTGATGAGTCATCGGCTAAAAACTTCAGGATGGAATCCATGGGAGTAGCCATGGCTTTGCATTCCAACATATTGAATCTTTCCAATATCTCTACTGCATACTTTCCCTGGTTGAGAAAGATTCCTTCTGAACTTTTCCATACTTCCAGACCTAGTAAATAATGCATTAACCCAAGGTCTTTCATCT
This sequence comes from Pseudotsuga menziesii, assembly GCA_001517045.1. Lineage (NCBI taxonomy): Eukaryota > Viridiplantae > Streptophyta > Pinopsida > Pinales > Pinaceae > Pseudotsuga > Pseudotsuga menziesii. The sequence continues at coordinate 25,960 of LPNX010739820.1, forward strand.
TAAATTATTCTTCTAGTTTCTTCTTGCTTTCCATAATCTGTTTCTCATTCCCTGTCAAGAATAAGTCATCCACATATAGTAGTTGGATGACAAGTTCATCTTCTATAACCTTGAGGTAAAGGTTAGGATCAGCTTTACTCTTGGTAAAGCCCATGTTCGACAGGAAACTATCTATTCTTCCATACCAAGATCCGGGAGCTTGCTTCAGCCATAGAGGGCCTTCTTCAACTTACATACATGATTCCATCTGTCTTCAACTTCAAATCCTCGTGACTATTCGATGTAAAACTCTTTCTCAATCATACCCTTAAGGAAAGCTTGTCTTTACTTCATCATGGAAGAAACTACCATGATAGTTCTGAAGGAAGTGTACCTTGCTTCTTGGAGTAAGTGTCTCTTCAGAATTAATTCCCTCTTTCTGATAGAAACCTCTAGCCACAAGTCTTTCCTTACTTCTATCAACAACATAATTTATCTTGCAAATCCATTTGGAAGATACCACATTCTTGTTTACTGGTTTGAGTACTATATCCCAAACATCATTCTAGTATTCTTTCATCATAACATCTTCCATGAGTTTGTCTTGTCAGGTCATCAACATATCCTAGTCTTCTGCATTCAACCTTGAAGGTTGGAACCCACTTTACTCTTGGTAAAGTCTCGATCCATCACGAATCTATCCATCATGTCATACCATTTCGAACTCAGATATCTTCTATAGTCACTCCCCTTGAAGTGGAGTATCATCTTCCCTCTTCATTCTGTACAGGTGGTTCTATGCTTGATATATGCTGGTCAATAGAGTATGTCATGTCATAGTCTATTCTTTCTGAGGAAAATCACGAACCTTTCTTTGTACACTTGTTCTTGTAGATCCATATGGAAGATACTACGTACTTCCCTTTAGGTCTCGAAACCATATCATATACATCATTCCCCATGATCAACTGTTATTCTTTGATCATAGCTTCTTTCATAGCATTCTTTTCTTCATCTTGAGTTATCTCTTGTACCCATGGTGGTCTTCATCCTTCAAGGTGGATCTACCACTCTCTGAATATCTTTCTTCCGTCATGGTGTCTCTGACCCTGGGAGCTTCAGATTCATGTTTATTGGAGTGAATCTTAAATTGTCATCGCTTGTTCTTCATAACAAGTCTCATCCTTCTTTTCTTGTAGGAGGTTGTACAAGACCTTTCCTACAATTCAAATGCACCAATTGTATGGTTAGAACTATTTCATAAAACATATGCATAATGACAGATTCTTATGCATCATGCAACTGTTTAGCCAATACAACATTCATCCATATCTCACGGAAACTTTCTAGATGCCTTCCATCTCTACCATGACATCATTGAGATTGTGCACTAATCCAATATGTCAACAAAGAGGTTTCATTCTAGATAAGTAGCAATGGAGAGTTGTATAGCGTCATGAGCTACTTACCCATCACATGCATATTAGTAGTATACAGTCATTAATGCAAACAATATATCATGCATAACACATCAACTAAATATAATCAAATGTATAACAAAACAATATCATGAAATGACAATTGAATACTTATCTTTTATTTGTTTCGTGGGTAGACTCCATCTTGATCATTCTGCTTTATCATCTTCTTCATTCATGAAATCATCATTTCTTATCCAAATGATAATATGAATAAGAGGTTCTTCAAGAATTGAGTTCTTCATATTCCTCATCGCTTGAGGGATCTTCTTTGAATGGTGAGAGCTTGATATTCAATTTCTCCCATCTTCTTCTTCTCTTATTATGAGTCGAGCTGAAATTAATCACTTCCTTCTGGCATACATTCTTTGCAAGAATGAATCCCACAATCCTGGGAGGCCATTCAGGGTGGCTATCACCACTTCTGCATTCTTCACTTCTTCTTTTACCTCTTCAATTTGTTTCTTAAGGTCTTTTTCCGATGTATGTTCTTTCCTTCAAATAGCTTGGTCAAGGAATCAAAAATCTCTTTCGATGTCTTTAGGGAAGACACTTGTGGTACAAGTTGATCCGTGACTGAATCAACAATTATCTTCTTGGCCTTGACCAAGTTCTTCTGGTGTAAGGCTTTGAGCCGCATCTCCCTCTAGAACTAGAACCTCTCTACTCATGTAGGTGTCCAATTCATTTTCTTCAAAGAGATCAAATACTTCCATGCTTGGAATTTTCCAACTTCACCAAGCTTATCATCAATCTGATGTGATAGATCACTTTGAAATGAGAACCTCAAATGCAAATAGCAAAATATTAGATCTTACCGATTTGAGGTGTCCGTCCTGCTTCCGGAGCTGGCTGATCTAGGGTTTGTCAGAGAAACCCTAATTTTCAAAACTTGGAATCTTTTATATTTGATTGGGTATAAATATAGATATATTCAAATGGAGCTATCCAATGTACTCCTTTTCTGAAAACAGTGGAGGGAAGCTCCCAGAACAGGAAGCCCTAGTTTTCCAATTTCTTCTCAAAAAATGTCTATCACTATTTCTATGATATCTCCGAAATTACTACTCCTCTGGGTCTAAAATTTCTCATTGAGGTAAATTAGCATGTCCCTGATCCAACACCATAGTTTTCATCAGAATTTGTTTCACAAATTGGTATTTATGATCCTTTTACCAAGGAGACCTGTTCCAGGACTGTTCAGAACAACGAAGTTGTATGGCATGCCACGTGTCACTGTTTCATATTCTAGTTCTGAAATTTGGATCACAGAAATTACAGTATTTTTTATTTCTATAACATCTTTATTAATTCAATTTGGACCTCGGTCTCCCAAGCTATATCAATTCTCTCCAGGTATCCTGTTTAGGGATGAATTCTGGAAGAGGCTAGAACCCTAACTTGGAGGGATCATATCTCCCAGAATATAGCGAATATGAGGCTGAATTTTGGATACAGTGTTCATTAGGATTTTATATTTGGCCTATGAAATTCTCATCTCCTGAACCTTCGCCAATATCGGGATATAGCGAATGTACCAAAATGTAGCAGGTTTCGTATTTAGGGTTTTTCTAGCTCGGGGTCAAACTAGGGTTTGACTTTCCCGGAGTTTCCCCCAACCAAAAATATTGATCCAGGTCTCTAAAATTCGATTTTGATGAGGAGAGAAATCCTATGCCAAGCTCACTCAAAAAATCTTCTTCTGTAAGAAGCCCTAATTTCCCGCACTGAAAACTGAAAATGCTCGAAATTGAATTCCGCTTCGATAGAAAGATGCGCCCTTCAATGGAGAGTCAGCCTAGCCTTATTTTGCTAATCGATTATGGAGAGAGAAATAAAAAGTAATAAGCCCTATATTCTTTAGCTACACAATGTCTTCTTTCATGGTGGCTCTGATACCATGTTGAATTTTCATATGCTAAGCTAGATCATTAGTATTTCATTTCGATTTCATAACAAAAGCATATAAATAGGATCACTGAAANGAATTATCCTGGGAAAAACCTAAAGGGAAAAACCCAGCAAAATCTTCCTCAATATAGATGCCCCAAAAAGATAAAAGGTAAAACCAACAAAGAGATCAAAGCCTGATCCTCCTCCTTCTCCAGCTACTCTTCTCTTCTCCACTAATGTGCTACACAAGTGAGGATGTGTGCTCCAAATGAGGAGAACTACACCTCTATTTATATTCATTCGTTCACTTTAATTAACTCATCCGAGATGTAGGCTTGAGTTAAATCATGTAGGCTCGAGTTACACATGTAGGCTCAAGTAACCACACTAAGGCGCTGATAACCCACCTTTACAATTAGAGGGGACTACCTCATGACTCTTATTATTTCTTTTGATCAGAAGCATCGGGGTACAAAGTAATACAAGTGATTCTCCCAGTAGGACCATCGAGGACCACAAAAAGATACATATATAATATTCTTCGAAGTTACAATATTTCAATAGACACAACTATTCATGAAGACTCCTAACCATTAGCACATCCATTCATCATCCAACACGTACTACAAAACCATCATAAAATAAACCTAACCACCCAGACACATTATCTCTAAGACATAACCACAAGTGTGCCCTTTGTCCATCAAAACATCTGGCAATATGATCCCACACGATTGATCCTTGTGAAAAAAAATCACAAGTGTTGTGATGAAAATCACAAATTAAATCCTCATGTAATGTTAGTGGTAACAATCCCCGAGAAAGTGTTCAGTGCAAATTTGAAGTGGGGATAGTCAAGAAGAGAATGGTGATGGAACCCAAGTTTCTTTAGGCCCCAAAACCAATAGTCATTAGATTTGTTTTTAAATACAGTTAGTTAAGCACTTCCATCCTTATGGGTATTAGGTCTCCCCACGTGTTTGCAAATTAAAGTTTATATATATATATATATATAGAGAGAGAGAGAGAGAGTATGGTAAACTAAGAGGGAGGACTTTGTCACCTAACCACTCTCTTGTACATTATAGGATGACTCTTCTACAACACTAGGGGGGATCTCTAGGATGAGATTGATGAAATTTTAGGAGATGTTGCATGATCTATATATGGAAAAGAAGAATGGAAAAAATGGATCTCTCTCTGTTACGTGTTGAGAAAACATGACTGAAGTCCAAGGAATGTTGAAGATTCACAAAGAGTATGATTTTTTTGTTGAAAAATGTTTAGCGTATAACACATGAGGGTAGTGCTCCCCCTTTGACACACATATTGACGCAAAAAAAAAGAGAATAAGGTGCATTCAATAGGGAATATTGTATTTTATTATATATTATCTCCAACTTACTCTATATGAATGAGTTTTACTTCCATTTTTAATCTAAGTTGTTAATTTGTGATTTTGGTTTTAGAGGATTTGAGAAATTAAGATCTAGAGAAAATGATGGAGCCCTTTGTATATAAAATACTTGAAGATATAGGGGTGGATGCGAACCTACGACGTTTTTATGAGGACTTCCTAAAGCATAATCCCATGGGGGCTCCATGGAGGATAGAGACGAGTATGGATTTTTTATAGTTTTTTCAAGCCAGACAGGAAAGGGACACTCGGTCTTTTATCTGGATCATTGGAACAGCAAGGAACGGAATCGAACAGCATGGAGAAAGGTGAGGGTTTACCTGAATACATGGTAGACTGTTCAGATGACCCGTGGCATGGGTTACGCATCTTCACTCCTCCGAAAATCCCCGTAATCCCGTCACCGAAATATGTCTAGAACACCCTAGAAAATCTACGAACTAGACTAGATTCTAGGGTTTCAGACACACCAACCTTCGCATAGGAAGGTCTGTTAGGGATTTTTGCAGCATGACCATTAAACTCAGCCATAGGAGGAGCACCCTTCTCCCTTTTTCCTGCAAACCATCTCTCTCAGGATGCAGAAACCATTTGCAGTGAACCACCTCAAGTGGAGCCTCAATATCCACATCGGGATGAAGCCCTGAACAGAGGATGCAACCCTCCAACAGCACAACCAATGTCCACCGTAGAATAAGAATAGCCACTAAACAGGCTTCTAAGCAGCCCTCATACGAACCCCATATTAGGAAGCAAAGATACCCTGTCTGATAAAAGTTCGGAGGAATCCTTCCCCAGCTCCAAAAAATGAAAACCCACTGTCTTAACCCCACCAGAGGAGAATCTAACCTAGTTTATGCTGTAAGTGTTTCCATGGCAGAAGCTTAGGAGATGGATGGTTAGGCCTTGGTTGGAAAAATCAGAGGGAGAAACCCAACACAGGGGAAAATGGAAGATTAGGCTAAAAATAATTGGACGGGTCTACAAGGTGGAAGCCCAGAAATCACACCGCTAGCAAAAGGATGGTTCAGCTTCCATTTCAATTGCAGAGAGGATGTAGACCTCACCCTCAGAAAATTATGGACATATGGAAGAACCCCTTTCCAGCTAAAAATATGGATGCCTCTATTTGATGCGGACACTGAGAGATTAGACACCATTCTGCTCTAGGTCCGCTTGCTAGGTTTACCTTGGGAACTTTGGAATCTGGCATCACTCAGTGACATTGGAAAGGATTTGGGGACTTTCATTGAGGCGAATCTATCCTATCAGCAAACGAAAATGCAGAAGGTTGCGAGGATATTAGTATCGCTGAATATCAGAACAAGCCTAAGGGAACATTTTAATTTGACTAGGAAAACCAAAACAAAAAAATAGCTGCTAGACTACGAGGAACTCCTGTTTCGATGCCACAAATGTCATGAGATAAGACACTTGGAAAGAAACTGCCCAAACTACATTCCCTCAACCTCCGGAAGAAAGAAGTGGGTTAGGCGAGTAGGGGCCTCAAGCTCAAAAGAAAATGTTTTGGCACCAAGATTAGCAGAAGAACACCCTATGACAGAAGTTGAAGTTCAGCCACTGGAACGATCGAAAGGACCGGCCGCAGCATCAGACAAGGGACCTATCCAACAGCCGGAGCCTCATCCAGACTCACCCTCTTCACCGGGTATGAATACTTTTTTACTTAGCAAGCATTTGACTGTTTTATCTTTAAATGAGGACAAAATTTCCCCTGCTCCCCACACAAGCAGTCCTAACCCCAAACAAGACCGCTCCCCATCTCCCCCCCATTTTTCTCCTCACCCCTCAAACCAAGCAAGGCTCCCCTTCTCATACAAAAACTGAATCAACCAACCAGTCTTCATCTATCTGTTTCCATCTATGTTCAAGATATGTACCAATCTCTCAAAACACAAGAGAGCCTGTAAAAGGGCTTGGAGTAAACCCTAATATCTCCTCCAAAGGAAAAGGAAGAGGGAGACCTTCACACCTCTCCACGGCTCAAAGCAAGGCTCTCAAAGATCAAGCAAGTGGAAGACAAACAACCATTTTTGGGGTGCTTAGAGTAGTGCAAACCCCAGAAGGGGTTCCAAAATTAAACTTCTCTCCCTAAACTATAGGGGTCTAGCAAGTACCCGAAAAAAACTTGCCCTAAAAAGGATGATGGAGGTTCTCTCGCCAGAAGTCATCCTTCTTCAAGAGACCATGGGACAAGAAAGGGAAGTTTAACTTTTGCTATCCTCACTCCTTCCTCTCTACACGTTTACAACACAAAGTGCAAATGGACACTCAGGAGGAATAGCAACTGGATGGAAGAAAACAAGCATACTGTGCACAAACTCATGGGGCTCCACTTTAGGGTTAGGACCCCAACTCTACTAGGTGGAATCAAACTTAACCCTAAATGTTGTTAACGTCTATAGGCCTTATTCAAACAGGATAGATTTCTGGGACTCCTTCAAATAGAATGAGTTTTTAAAAGAAATAAATTTAATCATAGGAGGGGATCTAAATTTCACGCTAGGAGTCCATGAAACTAGGGGGCCAAATGCTCGAACGGACCCATCAACTCCCTACTTCAACAACCTCCTGATGGACTCCAAATTGATAGATCTAGAGCCACAACCCTTAAAACCAACCTGGTCAAATAGACAAATAGGAGAAGAGAGAATAGCAAAGCGTCTGGACAGATTCTTGATATCAAAAGATTTATTGGAGGAGGATTTCATGTTCAAACAATGGGTGGACTCAGGCGCAGACTCATACCATCTACCCATTTGCTTGGAAATACGAAAACAACTAAAAAAGCCGACAAGCCCTTTCAAGCTCTATTCAGCTTGGCTCAAGAATGAAGAAGTAGTGCAACTCATACACTCAAATTGGACTCTCTATCAGGAAGGAAATGGTTCTAGGGCTGCCATACATTTCTCCCAAAAATTGCTCAAAATTAAAAAAACTCCTCAAGGAATGGGCAGAAAACAGGAAGATACAGGATGATCAACAAATCATCCAAATTGAGAAGGATCTAAAGGAGCTCCAGAACAAGGAAGGGGGGCCCTTCCTCACAAAGGAGGAAAGAGAGAAACTATTTTCACTAGAAGCTTCAAGAACCAAATTTCTATTGGAAAGACTTGAGGTCTTGAGATTAAAAAGCAGAGTAATCTGGATGGAATGTGGAGATAATAATAGAAAATTCTTCCAGGGCTTTGCAAAAGGTAGGAAGCAACAAAACACTATTTGGGAGCTAAAGAATGAAAACAATGAGACAGTAAACACCTTTGAAGACCTAGCTGAGATAGGGAAGAAATACTTTGAGAATGTTTTTAAAGAATACCAACAAACAGCTATAGCTGAAGTGATCCAACTTTCTCAGTACTTCCCTACAAGTATCAGTGAGGAATACAACATGGAGATTATGGAGGAAGTCTCGGAGGAGGAGCTAAAAGCAACCCTACACAGCTTTCAAAAAGAAAACAGTCTGGGACCAGATCGGTGGACAATTGAATTCATACTAGCTGGCTATGACTCCATTGGTCCTGACTTATTACTCTTGGTGGAGGAAACTAGAAAAAATGGTGTCCTCCATCCTCCTCTGAACTCAACCTTCTTAACCCTAATTCCAAAAATGGATTCCCCAGAAAGCTTGGAGGACTACAGGCCTATCTCACTGTGTAATATAACCTACAAGGTGGTCACAAATATGATCGCTCAGAGATTCAGAAAGGTGCTGTCAAAGATTATTTCCAAAGAACAATTTGGTTTTCTGGAGGACAAACAAATCCATGAAGCTATAGGGGTTGCACAAGAGGGTCTTCACAGTGCAATAACAAAAAAAGCTAAGGGGGAAATTCTAAAAATCGATCTCTCAAAATCTTTCGACAGAGTAAGTTGGCTCTACCTCAGGCTTATCCTCACCCATGTGGGCTTCAATTACCCCTTCATAAAATGAATTTTTTCCTGCATTACAACAGCCTCTTTTGTAGTCCTCATAAATGGAGCATATTCCTCTTTCTTCCATGCAAAAAGGGGTATGAGACAAGGCTTCCCACTATCCCCTCTGCTCTTCCTTCTGAGTAGCGGAAGGGATGAGTAGAGGTATTATTGATGCAAAAGGAAGGGGACTATTTGAAGGACTTAGACTTTCTACAAACATGAGCATAACACATCTACTATTTGTGGATGATATTCTCATTTTCTGTAAGGACTCTAAAAGAGAGGCAGAAAGACTTTCAGAAATACTAACTCTTTTCTGCAAAGCCACAGGAATGCGAATAAACCCGCAGAAATCCTCCTTTACAGCAATAAACCTAGAAGAGTATTTGTAGAGATCTTTTCAAGCTCTTTTCCCTTATCAACAACTATCCTTGGATGATGGATTAAAATACTTGGGATTCAGACTCAAACCAAATTGCTACAGAAAAGAGGATTGGAACTGGCTGCTTGTAAAACTGGAGTCCATAATAAGCAACTGGTGCAATAGGTGGCTCTCAAGAGAAGGAAGATTAGTATTGATCAAATCAGTATTGGAAGCAATCCTAGTATACTGGATGGCATTGGCACGGATTCCTAAATCAATCTTGATAAAATCTAGAAGAATGTGCTCATCTTTTCTATGGGCTGGGAGGAAGGATCAAAAGGTCCTCCCATGGGTAAAATGGGATTAAATTGCAAGACTGAAAGCATTGGGAGGTTGGGGCATCAAGAACACTGCCTTCTTTGCCAAATATTTGGATGCAAAATTAGGATGGTGACTCATAACAACACAGAGTCTGTGGACAGAAGTTATTACTCATAAATACATCACCCCAACCTCAGTTCTGGATTGGATCAGAGATTTTGAATTCAAGAAGCATAAAAGTGGATCCATCATATGGAAATCCTTATGCAAATATTTCTCTCTTATAGCAAAAGGATTGGTCTGGAAAGTGGGGGATGGCACAAAAGTTAGAATAGGAGCAGACCCCTGGATAGGTAGCACTCAAAATCACATTCTTCCTCAACCTTTAATTTAGATCATTCATAAAAAAGGGTACTTCCACATCAATCAAATAGCATACCCGATCTCATTGAACATCTGGCATCAAGGATGGAGGAAGAGTCATGACCTGGAGCTGCCAGAGCAATGGGCATCCCTGTGGGATCAATACATACTAGCTTTACAATCTTCCCACATCGGGATTACAGATAGAGAAGACGAGCTGATTTGGGAGAAAGCACAACTTGGAAAATACACCCCAAAGATTGGATATCAACAACTCTGCTCACAATTCTTCCATGAAAATCAAAACTGGTGGCAAAAGGGGTTTTGGAAGTACAAATTCCCGCTGAAGGAAAAAATATTCTCATGGTGTGTCCTTGCAAACAAAATCCCAACATGGGAGCACCTTCAGAAAAGGAAGATTGGAGGTCCTAGATGGTGTAGCCTATGCAAGGACAATGAGGAAAACTCAAATCATCTTTTCCTTCACTGTGTTTTTTCCAAATAGGTCTGGGAACACTCTAAGTCTTTTACTTCTTCAACTTTCTCCTGGGAAGGTAATACAGTGGAAGAAGCATGGAAGACTTGGTCTTCCTCACCCCAAACAACTCAGCTCAAATCCCTCCCACTTATCCACATTTGGGGCATTTGGTTGGCCCGAAAAAGTTAGCTCTCTAGAAGAGGTTGCAAGGAAAGGTTTGGATATAAGCTCATACTTTCCACAAGAAAGGAACACACCTCCTCTAAGAATCATTGTTCTGGAGCAAATAAACAAAAACAACCCATGGGATTTTTTTGATGGAGCCTCCCAAAACCTGACATGTGGGAGAGGAGCATGCCTATTCCTCACCCAAAACCATTATTTCAAAATCCCCTTGGGGCTGGGAGCTAAAACCAACAACTATGCCGAACTCATGACTCTCAAACTTCTCCTATGTTTCGCAATTGAGAGAAACTGCAGAAACCTACAAGTTTTTGGTGATTCAATGGTGGTAATAAATTGGCTTAATAAGACTCAGAAATGGAGAAATGCTTCTTTAGATGTTTTATATGAAGAGACGTGCAGATCACTATCCTTCTTTGAATCAATTTCCTTTAAGCATGTTTACAGGGAACTAAATGAGGAAGCAGATAAACTCTCCAAGGCAGGACTAAAACTGCAACAGGGTCATTGGAAAATTTTGGAAGTAAAAGACTTGGAGGCCATGGCATACCCACACAGGCCTTTCCTTCACTTATCGAACTAAATAATTTTTCTGGAATTTTTTTTTTGTTGAGATTCACACAACAGAATTAGAAGGGATTCAACCTTAAATCAGCTCAGAGGATGAAATAACAAAGTCTTAAAAGCTGCACTATATGAACTTTTTGTTTAGCTGCACTACACGAATTTCTTGTTTAGCAAAAATCAGGCTAACATCACAAGGCCTGGACTCATCGGATCCCAGAAGGGAGGAGAAAGATTATTAGAAATCAGTTTTTTTTGTAAAGCTGTAATACATTTTTGTAAAACTGCTTATAGCAAGAACAGATGGCATACAATTTTGTATGAAGCTACATGATTAATAAAAATCAGCTTTTTTTCTTTCGGGAAAAAAAATCAAATACTTGAAGACTATGAATAAAGGAAGCATCATTGTCTTGTTATTTAGTTATCTTATTTCTTTTTAATTTTGTTTTTAATTATTCGTAGATTTCTCTTGTTATCATACTTATATGAAGGCCAAATAATAAATTTAAACATTCTCCCTTTTGATATATTTGTTGTTATAATTCTATTTATTTCCCTTATAAAAACTAGAGTTGATAATATATGCCTCGAATAATAAAATTCTACATTTAATTTCCAACATTCGTTATCAAGTATATAATTGTGAAATGGAGTCAATTCAAGTATAAATGGGAGACTATACTAATAATGGGTAATGATAGTTGATGTTGAATAGGACAATTTACAACAAGCCATCTCATTAATGTTCTATACTATAGAAATTAGACTAGAGATGTTAACTAATCTCAAAGGGTTATCTCTAAATACAACCATACATCAAATAGAGAGAAATATCATTTATATAAATGGATAATCTTCTCTTTTAGTATTTAGGTCTTATTCTCTTTTAGTAGTTAGGTCTTATCCCTTCAAGTTGACACTTCAAATAGTTTTCATGTTGAAACTAGAAGAGAAACATCCAAGAGAGAATAATTAAATATAAGATTTTTGAGAAGTTAACAAGATAAGTAGTCCATATCTAGTGCATGGTCCAAGAAGCTTGCATTCAAGATATGGTATAATATTCTTTGACATAGGATATTGTTCTCAAATTTCCACATGGAAGAAGCCACAAAGTGCACCATCCAAGATGCATGAGCTAAGATAATAATATATTACTCCTCCTAGAAGAACACCGCTCAACTAACTCCTCAAAATAGTAGCATGGTCTGTAAGGTTAGTTAACAGGTGTTTAAAGTGATCTCCAAGAAGACTCCTCCATAACAACCTCAAAATATAATTTCCAAGTGAACAAGGTGAGTGGGCCCTCCATTAATTCCAAGTGTAGATGAAGAAATGATCCCTGCTTATTATGAAATAGTGTAGAAAGAGAACCTAGATGTGCACTCTAGAAGAGTGTGTAGAAGAATGACCAATAGTAAAAAAATAGTCCTTAATCCAAAACTAAAGTATTATTCTTAGAGGTGCACCTTTATGAATGTGCATTGTAGCCATTTTGAATAGTTAATAAAGCATAACTTTTTTTCAAGAGTGCACCCTAGATAAATGTGTAAAGTTTTATAATTTTTTCAAGAGTGTACCATGGATAAACATGTAATTTTTTTTAACTTCATAAACAATTACTTTTCTTCAAACCATGACCCCATTTGAAAAACCATGTGATGATTTCCCAAAACCATGCACACTAAAAAGTGTGACATGAGAAGTGTGCCAAAATCCTTACATGTGTTGTCAATGAAAAAGATGAGTAAATAAATATAGTAAATGCCCTCAATTAACGAAACACCATGGGTGGAAATATAGGGAAAGTAGTCTAAATATTCTACATTTTTTACTTCCTCCTGGTATATTTTCTTGTTTGTTTTCTTAGGACTTTGGTCAAAAATCTTTAAATCTTGGAGTAAGATATACCAATTGAGGGAATTGCATAATATGACTTCCATAGGGTTATTTGAGGATGAATCCATTTATGTATTCAAAAACATAATTAAAACGCATCCAAATATGAATTTAACCAAAAATGATTTACTGAAATCTATCCAAAAACCATCGTAAAAGTTCAAAACCTGGAATAAATAGACTACTCCATACCATGGCCCAATACCATCACAACTCCATACCAAACCACCACATATAAGTACTATATATAACAAAAAATAATTTACCAAAATCTGACCAAAAACCATTGGAAATTTCAAAAGGTGTGCTAGGATGAGCACTTCACCTAATTCATTGCTTCACATCATAATACTCTCATCCAAGTGTGAACACAACTCATATGAGCTAGGATGCTTTAATATAAAAAACCAATAGTTTGAACCTTAGAAAACCATAGAAAAGAATCATTTAATTAAATCACCACACCAAAGAGAAATTATTGACACTTATAACTTAGGGATACCCTAGGATAATGGGTTCCTACTTCATACAATGCACTAAGTGTTAAATAATTTTATCAAAGCTAGGCAATATTACTTCAAATATGTCAACACTAACAAAAAAGGAAGACACGACTATTCATGAAGACTCCTAACCATTAGCACATTCATTCACCGTCCAACATGAACTACTACAAAGCTATCATAAAATCAACCTAACCACCCAGACACATCATCTCTAAGACACAACCACAAGTGTGCCCTTTTTCCATCAAAACATTTGGGAATATGATCCTGCGGGATTGATCCTTGTGAAAAAAATCACAAGTGTTGTGATGAAAATCACAAATGAAATCCTCATGTAACATTAGTGGTAAAAATCCCCAACTTCCTGAAATTGGTGATGGAAAATGTTATTGGCCTTGCATTAAATGCAAGTGCTTATGAAGAAGAAGAATTACAAGGTCAACATTTAGAAAACATTTATTAAAAAATGGACACCTACTCAAAATATAAAATCAAGGATCAACATGGAAAATAATATGGTAGGGATAGTAAAGAAGAGAATGGGGATGGAACCCAAGTTTCTTTAAGCCCCAAAATCAATAGCCATTGGATTGTTTTTTAAATATAGTTAGTTAAGCACTTCCATCTTTATGGGTTTTAGGTCTCCTCAAGTGTTTGCAAATTAAAGGAGAGAGAGAGAGAGAGTAGGGATAGTAAAGAAGAGAATGGGGATGGAACCCAAGTTTCTTTAAGCCCCAAAATCAATAGCCATTGGATTGTTTTTTAAATATAGTTAGTTAAGCACTTCCATCTTTATGGGTTTTAGGTCTCCTCAAGTGTTTGCAAATTAAAGGAGAGAGAGAGAGAGAGTAGGGATAGTAAAGAAGAGAATGGGGATGGAACCCAAGTTTCTTTAAGCCCCAAAATCAATAGCCATTGGATTGTTTTTTAAATATAGTTAGTTAAGCACTTCCATCTTTATGGGTTTTAGGTCTCCTCAAGTGTTTGCAAATTAAAGGAGAGAGAGAGAGAGAGTAGGGATAGTAAAGAAGAGAATGGGGATGGAACCCAAGTTTCTTTAAGCCCCAAAATCAATAGCCATTGGATTGTTTTTTAAATATAGTTAGTTAAGCACTTCCATCTTTATGGGTTTTAGGTCTCCTCAAGTGTTTGCAAATTAAAGGAGAGAGAGAGAGAGAGTAGGGATAGTAAAGAAGAGAATGGGGATGGAACCCAAGTTTCTTTAAGCCCCAAAATCAATAGCCATTGGATTGTTTTTTAAATATAGTTAGTTAAGCACTTCCATCTTTATGGGTTTTAGGTCTCCTCAAGTGTTTGCAAATTGAGAGAGAGAGAGAGAGAGAGAGAGAGAGAGAGAGACTCTACATTCTAGGATGACTCTCCTAGAATGGTAAAATAAGAGAGAGAGAGAGACTATGGTAAAATAAGAGGGAGGACTCTCTCTCTCTCTCTCTCTCTCTCTCTCTTAATTTGCAAACACTTGAGGAGACCTAAAACCCATAAAGATGGAGAGAGAGAGAGAGAGAGAGAGAGAGAGAGAGACTCTACATTCTAGGATGACTCTCCTAGATTGGTAAAATAAGAGACTCTACATTCTAGGATGACTCTCCTAGAATGGTAAAATAAGAGAGAGAGAGAGACTATGGTAAAATAAGAGAGAGAGAGAGACTATGGTAAAATAAGAGGGAGGACTATGGTAAAATGAGAGAGAGAGAGAGAGAGAGAGAGAGTCTACATTCTAGGATGACTCTCCTAAAGCATTGGGGGGGCTCTCTAAGATTAGATTGCTGAAATTTTAGGTAGTGAGTTAATGATGGAATGAAGAGTAAAATCCAACAAAACATTTTATTATTAGCATTTAAAATTGTAATTTTCATTGTAAGTACAACATATAGTACATGGCTCTATCCCTAATGTCTACTACATCTTGGTTACTCTTGAACCATGAACTCAACTATTCCATAGTCTATCCATATGTATGTTGGCTCAATAACCACACATATGTCTTGGTATAAATATAGCTATCTATTTCAAGTGATAATATATTTCAGATATTGATATTTAAATAAGGATGTGTGTTCTTTTGCACCACAATAAATTTGTTCCACATTCAATATATAAATTAAATTTATATCTAAATACCACTTTCCTCATCCAAAATGCATAATCAAATGAAATTATATGTTCATCCTCATTAACAATTCAAAACGATTAAAGTCATGTTCCAGACACATGTATGTACATTTAATGTTCTCTTAATAGAAATCTTAGTTTTCTAGATAATATCAATAGATAATTTAACGTAAATGAAATGCTCAAGTAAGTCAAGCTATTGTTTTACTTCTTGTTGAAATATGGGACATTACATACACCCACCCTTCATTTAAAATATAAATTATTAATTGCATCCATTGGTTCAATGAGTATAGAAAACTAACACCCATAATTTCTTAGGGAGCTAGATAACACTCCCTAGATGTAACTCAAAGAATGGTGGGTAATCTTACTGACAACATATCTCATATGAAATAAAACATCTAATAATATATATCAATAATAACATGTAAATGAACATATGGACTCTCTTACTACAAGTATTGCATTAATTCAAAATCAAAGTTTGTAATGAACCGATATTCATGTAACGCAATCAATGTCTAATTTGCATGCTTAAAAGAGTCACATGTTCAAAATTATCATCAATAATCTAAAATGGTAAAAGACATTTACTATTCACACTCGAGAAGATTCAAATATTCACTTAACAATATTCTCAATGAACCCAACAAATAATAAGCAATGAATGTTAAGACAAATCACATTTAGGGTTTTAATTATCAAAGGTGAAAGTATGAGGCATTACATACACTAAATTAAAAGTAACAAATATTAATAAATCTTAGTCAAGTTTTGGTAGAGAAAACGGTCAAGACAGGTTTGGTTCTGTAAGGATTCTCGAGATCAAAACTTGTTGCTCTTGGGAGGTGACATCTAAATCCAACCATGCCAAGGGTTGGTGTGGCCCATGATGGGTGTGATCCCTGGGTGATTTTGATAGCTTAGATGCCCCTAGGTTCTGGTGGTTTCTTAGACCAAAGGATGGCCTAGCAAGTCAAAGGGAATTGCAGCAAAAAGAAACAAATATTAATAAATTTTACATATTTAATCATATTTTCTCATACTTTTATACTTACAATGTTGTTGAATATTATTTTATATTTATTAAATTTTTTTTAACAGGAACTGAGAATATATATCATATGGAAAAAAAGCTTGTGCACAACCATTCAGTACAAAACTGTAGTCGTAGTTTCAAAGGGTTCCTTACAAACTTCCTGAAAGCTATCAAACCCATCGTAGGGTAAATTTTTACAAATTGATGATTAAGAAATACGCAAAAAAACATCAGAGGTTAACTAGACTAGAGCACTACATCTTCTTTCCTTTGTACTCAAAAGCAGGTTGGGTAACCGAAATTTCCTTCATCGAGAGAGCACCTTGATCTAGATATTCCTAGCAGTGGCTGCACTGGGGTATTTTGGACATTTTGAAGACTTCCTCTTTTTTTTATGATATCAACAATACCCATTAACTCCCTAAGGTCATGATCGTTATCATCTATTCTGGAATCATGGAAACTGATCTGGTTGGATTTATACCTGATATTCGAAGCTGTGTCTCTATTTTCCTGGACTTTAACTACCACCATCTCATAAACCCTGCGTAAATGAAGTTTTATATAATCCAAGCTAGGCTTGAGGTCGGAAATTTCTAAGTCTCCTCCCTTGCTCACCATTATACGCTTAGGGCCGGGTTCAATCACACATGAAAGATCTGTAAAAAATACTGCAAGTGTTTCAAACTATCTTCTGCTTGGTTCTCGATGGGGTTCTGAGAGTCGTCTCCCTCCAATACTGCGAACAGTGAATGGGAATGGGAAGAGCCTTCGTGGGATAAATCATCCATAGCGCCTGCAGGAAGTCTTCTCGCAACCCCGAAGGAGTGCTGAAATAAACTCCTAGTTAATGCGGGCTCGTGATGTGTACCGGCATTTGGCAGTAAGTTGCCACGTGTCTTGGAGGGTGGCATATCAGCGTCTTGGGATGGTGTCCATGGAGGGCCCAACTCCTAAAGTTTTCAACCATACCATATGTATACATTCCTTTAATTTATGTCTAGGGGACATATTTGTGGGTCTTCATTTGGTCTCTATAGTGTACAATTCCTTGCGAACTTCTAGCACCAAGGTTGGATAACTTATCAGATGGGTCATTATTCTCCCTGAGGATATGATAAAAGAGGACTTGTGGATGAGGCATAGTTGACAGAACCTTACATAGAATCTTTGGCATCTTGTAGAGCCATTTTTATACCCTAATCTCATCTTCTAGATTACCTGTCTTGAGTCAGTGAAGTTGAAAAGCTTTGTGATGTGTTCCTTACCTGTCAGTTCCAATCCGAGGAGAAGAGAAATCCATTCTGCTTCTTTGTTGGTTTGAGTTCTGAGTCCCCAGCATAAAATTTTACTATGTTTCCTCCGAAATAAAAAATAATCCCCATATTTATTAATATTATTATTCTCTATTCATTAATTTTATTATTTTATTTTAAAAAGACAAATTTAATGATTTTTAATTTTTCTTAACCTCTAACATAAATATGGAACTTTACATAAATATGAATTTATTATATTATATTTATTACTATTTTTTATGTTTATTACCATTATTATTTTATATTCATTAATATTATTATTTTACTTTCATTTGTATTATTATTTATTTTCATTATTGTTATTATTTATTTAAATAAAAAAATATTTGATTATTTGTTATTCTCTTACCCTCCAAAATAACTACAACATAAATATGAAATTGGACACAAATATGGTTTCAAGGTAATGTAACTTCTATTTCACTCCATTCTTACACATTTAAGTGGAGAATGTGAGTGTTCTTCATATATTAAAATAAAAGAAAAGAAAGAAGAGGTTGTTTAATTAATATTTATATAAAAAAACAATTAAATTAATACGGTGGTGGCGCGGCGGTGGTGGCGCGGCGGCGGCGGCGGCGGTGGTGGTGGTGGTGAGATCAAACTTGGTTTATCGGACCTAAATAAACCAATTAATTAGTTTGTTTTGAAATTGTATTCCTATGCTCAAAGAGCTTGGTGAGAAGCATCCCGAGCTGACTATAATTTTGACAAGTTAAAATTCTAGGAAGGTCAATATTGCAACAAAGATTATGAAACTGAGATCTAATGTGGGTGTATGCAGGGCACTCTAAGAGGAAGTGATTTTCATCTTCAATGTTCCTATTCTCACAAAGATGGAAGATCCTTTCCACCCATGGTGTTTTAGGAACAGTCCAACGACCTGTTTCACTATGGAACTCATGAAAGTTCGTTCTTATCTTGGCTATATTAATTTTTTTCTTTGAGCTGGTTAAAACAGAGAGATACTTTTGATCTTCTAGAGTAGGGTTGATGACCTCCATATAATATCTTAATTTTATTTTAGCCTCTAAATCTTTCTCACACCACATTTTCTCTTTAAACATAGAAGTAACAATAATTTTAATGTTATTAATATTTTGCAATGCAATATTTTCGTCGATCTCCCAGTGGTTTAACCAGGCCCTGGTATCTTTATACCAACCTCGCTTGAGCCTTATGTGGTTTTGGATGGAATTAAAAACTAGCTTAGGAAGTCTATGGTCTCCCATGTTATTGATTTTGTGCTTGTATAATAAGAGCCTATTCATGGCTAGGATCTCGATAGGGGAAATACCCACTTCTATAAGGAGAATAAGATATGGTGTATTGCTTTTAAATTTGAGGTTATACATTATAAAACGCTTCTAGATTTGCTCAATCTTTTTCCAGGATTCTCTAGAGATGCTGCAACCCCAAACCTCACATCCATACAAGATAACAAGAGTGACTAAAGTTTCAAAGAGGAGCTTCTTTTTATCCCACATCATGAGGTTTGCTGCTTTACAATTATTTTCAAGACCAAAGTAGGATTTCCACCCTCCATTAATCCTTTTCTCAATGATATAGTTCCAGTTGAGTTTGTGATGAATATCAATTCCTAGGTATTTGTAAGAAGACACTTCCTCCAAGTTGATATTGTCATACACAAAATTGGCGTAAGTGTCCTTCTTGGATTTCATAATCATAAATTTTGTTTTGTTAGTATTGACAATCATACCCATGGTAGAGCAAAAATCCTTAAGAAGTCGTAGTTGCTTATCAAGATCAGATGGACACCTTGCCAAAAGAACAATATCGTCAGCATAGAGAAGAAGGATGATGACTATTCCAGCTAAGAACGTGCCAGCACAACTTGCTTCTTCTAAGCAAACTTCTATCTTATTGATGTAAATGTCAAATATGTTAGGGGAGAGGGGCCGACCTTTTTTAACTCCGATATTACACTTAATATCTCTCGACCACCCCTCGTTGCTCTTAAACTTGGCGATTACATTCTCATATAACCTTATTGCGGTAGCTCTCAACTCAAAAGGAACCTTTAGCTCTTCTAATCTATTCGAGAGATTGTTTCTAGGTATCGTATCGAAAGCCTTTCTACAGTCCACAAAGCAACAAAAGAGATTGGATTTATCATTATGACATTCCTCCACAATGATCCTAACCGTAATGAGGTGTTCCATTGTTGAGTGTTTCCTTCTAAAACCCGCTTGGCCTTTAGCTCTCTTACCTTCACTTTCAAGCCATCTACTGATCTTCTTTTCCAAAATAATACCATATAACTTGGCTAAGAGGGGGCTAATCATAATTGTCCGATAATTAGAGGGGTTATTTGTATCTCCACTTTTAAAAGTAGGGATAATGAGGCTCTGAGTCCAAGATTTAGGGAACCCTTTCTTGACCTCTTAATTGAATAGCTTGTGGATGTGAGGGATGAGGACAGGACCTCCAACTTTTAAAATTTCTGCCTGGTAACCTTCAATGTCCTTAGCTTTTCCATTTGTGATACGCTTAACCCAAAAATCTTTGTCTTCTAATGAGAAAACTTCTACCATTGTGAGTAGGGTTTCAAAGTTTTCTACGACATTTGGGGATTCATAAAGATTTTTAAGATAGGAATTCCAGTCATGTAAAGCAATTATATTATTATCTTTAGTTTTTCTAGTTAGAATCTGCCTCCAAAATTTCTTAGGAGTCACCTTAGAGAGGTGTAAGAGATTTTCTTGTCTTTTATGATATATTGTATTTTTTCCTTTTAGTTAGGGCTTTGTATATTTTTTTCTTTTCAATTTTAAGAGACTCATCAAGCGCTTCCTTAATTTCTCTCCTTGCATTTTTACAATCTTTATCATACCAAGGGTTGGTTTTTCTATTTATTTTATTACTTGAGACTTCAATTGAGAACTTGTTGATAGAATGTGAGATGGTTGTAGTAAAATTATGATAGAGGTCTTCTATGTTGTCTGTACTTGATAAAGGAAGCAAATTAATCTTTAAATCATTTAGAAAAATATCATTTTTATTCTATCAAAGATCAAGTTCTTTTGGCTATAAGGATTATCTTCTATGGGATCTATATGCATGACAAAATTGAGAGTTACCATTAAGGGTCTATGCTCCGAGTCAAGCTCGTGGTCCTTTAAGATGTCGAAATTTATTATTTCATTGTATAAAGGGATATCATAAATAACATAGTCTACCACGCTGCTACCAAGCCCATGGATACAGGTCATCTGGCTAGAATTGGGCCACTTCTTTAGACCGTTGCAAATTATTATATCTTGAGCATTACAAAGCTTGACTAGCTCATATCCAAACAAATTTTCCCCTGGATCTTCAGAGCTTCTGTTGTACCTGCTAGCTAGAGTAAGGTCTTTGTCTAACCAAAATACGTAAATATATATATATATATATATATATGTATGTATGTATGTATGTATGTATGTATGTATGTATGTGTATACATG
>LPNX010739820.1:47781-83280 GCA_001517045.1 Pseudotsuga menziesii
GGCTTTGTTTTATTTTTAAAGTAAAAATGCTTTAAATTTAAAAAGGAGCTTTTTATAATGATATGTATAATGTTTTTTTAAGTAGAAATTTTGTTTAATAATTGAAAATGTGTAGAGGTACTATCTCATGTACATAGATATACCATTTCTGCTATTTAATTTAAAAGTTTACTTTCTATTTCACGAGGGTGAGTTATTTAATTTAATAGTTTACATTTTATTTTCCGGTAAAAAAGTTGGTTTTATTAGTGGAAAAATGCATGAGGGTGTGGGTTTTTACTTTTTGAAATGATTTTTAGTTTTATTTAATTTTAAATAAAATGAATGTTATTTAATAATAATAAATATAGAAGGTTTTTCTTTTTTATATATGTTTTTTTTAATAATTTAAAATTATTTTTTTTATGAAAATATGTGAATAGATTTTTTTTTTAACGTTTGTAATTGTTTTTGGCTTTTATGTTTAGTTATTTTGATTCTTTGACGTTTCGATTCTTAACTATTTTTAGGACAAGTATAATCACATTGGATGATGTTTGCTTTTTCATTTGATTTTTAGTTGATTTGTAATCATCTAAAGTAAGGGATGATATGTTTCACTTAGCTTAGTTCCTTTGTGTTTATAGAAGTTTTCTTGGTGCATTTTGATTTACATTTTTTCTCTGATTTTCTTCTTCGCGTGATAATGTATTTTAGTAATGATCTCTGTATCCTCAAGGCAAATCTGATGGTTGGTGTTATGAAGATGTTCCTTCAAGGATGATTTTTTAAATCTATCATGTCTAAGATCAACAACATGCTCTTTCAACCTTGTATCTAATGACCTTCCTATCTCATTGATGCATATGTTCTCACACAAGCATGTGATGCGATATACACCCTTATGAGAGCCTTCCTTATCACATCTTTCATAGATTCAAGAGTTCTTCTTAGTGTGTTTGGAGGAGTGAAAGCCACAATGATGTTTTTCCTTAAAATCCCTGGCAATTTGTCAAAGGTAACTTTGATGCGTGGTAGGAAGACTTTGGCTTTGTCTCCATATTTTCTTATGAATGGAACTTTTTGATAAGGAGAATGTGGGAACTTAATTGGATAATTTATCCAAAGTTTTCAGTAAGAACGATTATGATAACAAACAATTCAACAAAATGGTTATTAAAGCAAGAAGACCCCATCCCAAAAGTAGTGAAGATGGAGATAGAGCCAAAATTTTCCTACCATACATGAAAGGTATACATGAAAGATATCTCTAACCAATGGGAAAGGATTTTAAGAAGAAAAATAATCATTGTTGTTTTCAGTTCTCCAAACACACTAAGAAGAACTCTTGAATAGGTGAAAGACTCGTCTAAGCAAGGCTCTCGTAAAGGTGTATATAACATCCCACGATCGTGTAGGAAGGTATACATCAACATAATTAGATGTAACCTGTAAAGGTGTATATCGCATCCCATCCTCATGTAGGAAGGTATACATCAACGAGATAGGAAGGTAATTAAATGTAAGGTTAAAGAACATATCGTTAATCATAGATACATTAGATTTCAAAATTCATTACTGGCTAAACATGTTCATAATACCAATTACTATATCCCTTGAAGATACAAAAATTATTTCTAAAATAATGTGAAGAGGAAAATAAAAGATAGAGTGAAGATTAATATGCACCCTGAGAAGAGATGAAAGAAACTGAGCTTAGCGAAACATGGAATCCCTTACTTCAAATAATCACAAATCGACTAAAAATCACCAAAGCAAACATGGTTATATTGTCCGAAAAATAAAAATAGCATTCATATTAAAAGCAAACATGAACCGACGTAGTTATACTTGTCCTTAAAAAGAAGTTAGCATGCATATTAATATAGTGCTTAAGTTCCTTACGATACTTGTGAGGGATGGAGACGTCGAGAAATCGAAATAACTATACACGGTATCCTCACCCTCTCCATAAAAATGACTTACAATATGGTTAGCACCCTCCATGGAAGGGAGATGCAAAAGTCTATATGTCGCTTGTTGGAATATTTGAGGGTTAATATTGTCCATAGTAATGGAGATGTGTATTTTTTTAAGAAATGTAGGGACTTAGACGTGATCCCACGCTTTGTCGTCATTAAATCAATAAGACCCCATCCTAGAAGTCGTGAAGGTGGAGATATGACCAAAGTCTTCATGCCATACATCAAAGGTAAGTCTAACAAATTGGAAAGGATATTAAGAAGAAAAGGCATTGGTGTGTCTTTCTCTCCTCTAAACACATTAAGAAGGACTCTTGAATATGTGAATGAACCGATTAAGGAAGGCTTTCATAAGAGAGTATATCGCATACATAGGTGAGACAAAAAGGTCATTAGATGTAAGGTTGAAAGAACATACTACTAATCTTAGATGTCATAGATTTTAGAAATCAACTTTGGATGAACATGTTTGCAATACCAACCAGCATATCTACTTTGAGTACCTTGAGGATCATTGCTAACACAGATCATCATGTGAAGTGGAAAATAAGAGAAGAAGTGGGAATCAAAATACACCCATACAACGACAATAGAGACGAAGGAACTAAGCTTAGTGAAACGTGGAATCCCTTACTTCAGATAATTGCCACATAATCACAAATCAACATAAAAACACAAGAGGATTATACTTATCCTAAAAATAGTTAACATGTATATTAATGTAGTTGTTAGACTCAAATTACGCAGGTTTCCCGATGATGATCCTTGTGAGGGATTGAAATGTCAAGAAATCAAATGAACTAAATGCAATATCCTCACTCTAGTCTCCTCACCCTTGTTATATAAAAAAATTATATAACATAACATAAATTATTAATATTAATATAAATTAATATTTATTAAATAATAAATAATTAATTAAATAATTATGAAAAGTCAAAAGGCGTGACTTATATTGAAAATGCACAAAATGGATTATAAATCCTAGGGAAATGTAATTGTAAAACATATCATATCTTAACAATTTTATATTTTATCATTTATCCATTCATGAATTATTTGGTGTATTTATGTGGGTTATTTCCGTAAGAAACAACTCTCTCTTCTTCATTAGTATCAAAGCCCCTTCTTGGGCATCGTGATTCTGTCCTTTGGATTTTTTTTGGCTTTTATCCATTACCTCACGGTTTCCCTAAATTAAGTTCCTTGATCAGAAAATTGCAACCAACCTACACAACACCTACACAGGTCCCACTCCCGTCACTTCATGTACTCCCTCTGCAACACCTCCACACTGCACTTTCTCCCATCTACCTTCCCACGCTATGTTCATGCACTACCCTCCTGTTCCTCCAACCAACGTAGTCTCCATACTCCATCACCACCCCTACACCCCACCATTCCACACCACCACACCTGCAACCTCCCTCCACCACCACGCCATACATCCCAGCTACCATATCAACCAGCCTCTCTGGGCCTCCCTCCTTCACATTCCTCGCTCTTGATCCGCGTTGTCCTCTGCATGCCATCCCTCACTCCTTTTGTCACTTCCCATCTCTATCTCCCCATAATGCCCTCCATCTACATACCCCTCCACCACCATCCACCACTGCCCATCTGTGTATCCCTGTGCTCCCCCACCCACCTCCACATGTCCTCGTCCTCTGCTCCTTCTGTTATATAAAAAATTATATAACATAACATAAATTAATTATTAATATTAATAAGGATTAATTATTAAATAATAAGTAGTTAATTAAATAATTATGAAAAGTTAAAAGACATGACTTATATTGAAAAGGCACAAAATGGCATATAAATCCCAGGGCAATGTAATTGTAAAAATATATATTATCAATTATTGTATTCTATTATCTATCCATCCATGGATTACTTGGTGTATTTATGTTGGTTATTCCCTTAAGAAAAAACTTTATTGTTTCAGTGGTATCATAGCATTGATTCTGGCTCCTGGCCAAATTTTTAAGTCTCTTGATATTAAGGTGTTTGGCCTCATAGTGGATTTTAGCCACCCTTCAAAGTTTCTCTGGTTCCTCACTTCACATCTCCATCAAATCTCCTCCATTTCCCATCATGAACCTCCATTTGCATCTCACCCCCGCACTCCTCTTCCAGCTCTGCTCCACTATTAACTTCCCAAAGCTTCATGTACTCCCTCAAGTTGAACAGACAAAGGATTGAATTGCAGAAAACAACGTGCGAGTTGGTCTGTCACATAGGCTATTCTTAGTCTCGCAGATGTTAAAATATTCCTTCCTCCTTCCTACGGTTGGAAGTAGGAGCCCTTCTGATTTGCTTTGGTGTAGGCAATCTTATTACTACATAATACCCGAACATGTCCTCAAAGCAACACGTACCAGGAATTACAACCACGAAAGAAAAGATGCATCTCAGGTGAGACTAAAGGAAAAACTACGGAGGATTTGGTGGCATCTACTTACCTGACGAAATTGGGGGGCAACGCCAGTACTGTTATAACCGTTACTTTGTATAAGAATGTGATGGGTCATGGCCAGCGGCGTTCAAAATTGAACCCTTCACAGCCCTTCTAAGAAGTGTAAAGTTAAAATTGCCCTTCAAAAAAAATTTAAAATTTGAATTTTACCCTTCCAATAAAGAAGGGTATAATTTATATCAACATTTCAAAAGAAGAGCAACATTTGAAATTACCCATTCATATAAATTTCTCAAGTTGTTGAAATTCCTATGCTATAAAGTTTAACTCATCATTCAAAATATTGTAAATATGATAAATTATAATCACTTACTCACTCATGTCATGCACTCGGTGCTTAGTTGTTGAAGATGGCCAGTGATCATTAATGACTATGAGGCACTAGCCATCGATATGTGTCTCTGTCGAGTCACTTGGAGCTGTAATGTAAAGTGTGACAATGCGTCAACAACTACTAGTCTACTACTAGGCCTGAAACGAGCTCAAAAATTTGTGACTACCACCTTATATGTGAACCTCGCTTGGAAATGTCCACTTATTTTCGTCAAAATGAAATTGAAAAGGTCGGTTTGAAAAGTCCTTCTCTACAAAACTTCATTTCTTGCATGAATATCATGGACTCACGACAACTATAAAGAACACTCGATGTCATGCAAATACAAATAATGGCATGTAGTTAGGATCACAAACTGTGCATAAATTGATTTATGCATTGCTATAGAGAGGTGTCATTGGGCACATGATATGGAGAAACAATGGTTATTAATAAAATTAAAATAACAATTGTTGGCTCAAGAATAATCTTTAGTTTGATGAGTGGCATGATCGTGATGTTATCTCCCTCCGTCCTTCCAAACATTTGTGGTTTCTCACGACATTTGTCCTCAGCGCTACCAAAATACTTATAAAAATTACTTGTCTTTACATCCTCTTCTTTTTAAATCCTCATCCCATAGTCATAACTAAGGATTATTATATCTGCACATTCTCACCTTATAATACGAGTTGGGTCAAGGCGCAAAGACAACCATAAAATATTAAATTGTCAAGATGCAAAGAGTAAGAGAGAACTATAAGTAAGTCTTATATTCAATTTACCTTATAAGTCTTTAATTAACACTATCAACTGAGATTTGACAAGTTGGATTGTTCTGATCTTCTTATCACTCCTTACCAATGTGATTGCAAGGCATTCATTGAAGGTGAAGTCCATAATTTTAGGTCTTCTTCCTCATTATCATGCCTTTTGGTAAGACAATAAAGAGGGTAGGGGCAAGCATCAGCATGAAAAACGGTCTCAACATATAGGTTATACACATTAATTGTTTTCATTAAATAATTTAAATTCCTATCCGTGACTATGGATTCAGTGAATCGTGGACTCGTACAAAACACAACAAATTTTAGAGCCACAAGCATTTAACTACTCACACCTATAACTTTCTGAAATCAGCCATTAATAAACTTCTTTTGGTATTCTGGTTCAATTTAATAGGCGGATTGTTAGAGTTGCAAGGATTCCATTGACTTAGTACCCTCCATCACATACATGCATGCTTTCAGAACAAGCGCTGAAAAAACAATATTTGTTTTTTGCATTTTTATTTGTGTAAAAAGGTTTGATTAATTTATACTTGTCAATTAAAGTACCATTATTTATATTGCCCTTCATCTCTCAAAGGCTGAGAGAATAAATGCCTTTCCAATTGAAACTAAGGCCCACCCTTCAAATTTGATTTTTTGGATTTTTTACTTTTAGCATGAGTTAATTGAAAACTTGGGTAAGAAATGGAAACTGCCATACACCTGCTAAAACATTTTTAGTTTAGATTCATTTTTAAATCCAGATTTATGGAGTGTCGAAGGGCTCAAAGCTTGTGAGGTAAAAGTATTTTCTTGAGGGATGGACTCTCTTTACATGTAATCATTTCCAAAAGTTGAATTTACATTTCAAGGGTTTGATCCTTGTGAGCTTTTGTACTACCTATGTTAAAAGTCAATAAAAGTAAATAGTATTAAATAATACGATCAATTTCAAATTATATTTTTCAATTCAATCATAGAAACAAAATTGGTTGAAATTGAAGACCATTGGCATCCAAACTTTTAAGTTACTTTATTGCATTTAAACTTTCTCTAGCATCATTGGTTGAAATTGAAGACCATTGGCATTCAAACTTTTAAGTTACTTTATTGCATTTAAACTTTCTCCAGCATCACAGGTTTTACATAATCTTATGAATGATTTTGGCTTTAATACAATGTGTATACCAATGCATTTTATATATTTTACCATTGTAACAAAAAATGATATTGGATAATGCCAAAAATTTTAGTTTCTAAATATGAGGGATAAATCCTATGTAATCAAGTACGTTCTTATTTGTTAATCTATGGATTTATAACAAGTACGTTCCTATTATGATTAATAAGATGTCATGAACTAAAACATTATAATTATTAACTTTTATTTAGCTTAAATATGTTGTGTTTTTTTTCTTTTTATTATAGATGATTTGTTGATTTAATGACTATTGTTATTTGATAGTTTTAATTACAATTTTCAATGAAGTAATTAATATTCTTAAAAGTGCATGTATTTGATTCTAATTATCTCCTCATAATAAACGTCCTAACAAATTAGATTTGGGCAATAAATCAATAATCAACCTGAAGTTGAAAAGGTTAAAAACCTTACCTTCTTAAGATAGTTGAAAATGGATTACTTGATGAAACCCCACAAGTGACTAAAGATTGTTGTTGAAGTATGACTATCTACAAATTTCCTAGCACTTAGTAACAATACACTAAATATGTCTATAATTCACCTTTTTGTAATCAATTTTTTGTTAATAAAATATCCAATCAATTTAGTTTTCCCAATTTGATTTTCAAGGAAAAATTCAGTGTGTTGATGATTGTGTGCATGTGTTAATGACTATTTTTTGAATGTTTTTTTGTAGTTATTGAAAGTGCATGGCACAACATAACTTACCTTTATTCACTACAACATTGTAATCATGTTTCGTTAAAATTCTTTCAATACTTTTTAGAATAGAAAAATAAACAAATCCAAATACTTGGATAAATTTCCTACAACCCGTGCAAATATACACCCATACAATTTGTCAATTGATTGGTTGTGCTTGAAATTGTTAATGAATTGATAATTGTCTTTGGACATGTGTTTTAAACCCATGTTACAACATTGTTGGATTTCTAAGTGTCCCATCCTTAAACTTTAGGTAAATGCCGAGTGGGAACCTACAACTAAAATGGAACACCTTTCCAACCACTTGTTCAATCATCACAAGCCAAATGGTGAGCAAGTTTACCTTTCATCATCTATTTTATTTGTGAAACCCATCCTCAGCTTGGGACTTTTGTTAGCTCACTCAATTGGTAAAGTTAATGCTTTGGGAAACCTTCATGCTAAGATTCATGTACTCCCTCTGCAACACCTCCACACTGCACTTTCTCCCATCTACCTTCCCATGCTATGTTCATGCACTACCCTCCTGTTCCTCCAACCAACGTAGTCTCCATACTCCATCACCATGCCTACACCCCACCATTCCACACCACCACACCTGCAACCTCCCTCCACCACCACACCATACATCCCAGCTGCCATATCAACCAGCCTCTATGGGCCTCCCTCCTTCGCATTCCTCGCTCTTGATCCGAGTTGTCCTCTACATGCCATCCCTCACTCCTTTTGTCACTTCCCATCTCTATCTCCCCATAATGCCCTCCATCTACATACCCCTCCACCACCATCCACCACTGCCCATCTGTGTATCCCTATGCTGCCCCACCCACGTCCACATGTCCTCGTCCTCTGCTCCTTCTGTTATATAAAAAATTATATAACATAACATAAATTAATTATTAATATTAATAATTATTAATTATTAAATAATAAATAGTTAATTAAATAATTATGAAAAGTTAAAAGACATGACTTATATTGAAAAGGCGCAAAATGGCGTATAAATCCCAAGGCAATGTAATTGTAAAAATATATATTATCAATTATTGTATTCTATTATCTATCCATTCATGGATTACTTGGCGTATTTATGTTGGTTATTCCCTTAAGAAAAAACTTTATTGTTTCAGTGGTATCAGAGCATTGATTCTGGCTCCTGGCCAAATTTTCAAGTCTCTTGATATTAAGGTGTTTGGCCTCATAGTGGATTTTAGCCACCCTTCAAAGTTTCTATGGTTCCTCACTTCACATCTCCATCAAATCTCCTCCATTTCCCATCACGAAGCTCCATTTGCATCTCACCCCCGCGCTCCTCTTCCAGCTCCGCTCCACTTCATCCATCAATCCCCATGCTCCACTATAGTCCCGCACCTCCTTCTCTAATTAGTCCTCACAACTGCCCGCTCCAGCTCACCCTTCCAACCCATCCATTTCCCCTCCCTACGGGCCACCTCCTCCATGTTACCTTGCAACCATTTATTTTCCTTCCCTGCGACCCACCTCCTCCATGTTCCCCCGCAACCCCTATTTCTATTTCCCTCTCTGCCATTTATTGCGCACCCATCTCCCATACCACCCTCCATATCCCTCTCATCCCTCGCACACGCCCACCCCACTTCAACCATCCGCTCAACTCTCCTTGCGCACTCACTCCTCCCGCATGCCTCCTTGCACCACTTCACCACCTCCAAGCCCACTTCTCTCTCCATGACCCTTCTTCATTACCCACACCCTTCCTTTACGTTCACCTCCTCTACCTCACATCACCCTCACTCACTCCACGATTTCAAATGCCACCTCCCACTCCATATTTTCTCCACCCATGCAATCCTCTATCTATGCCCTCCTTTTTTTCACACATTTCATCCTAAAACTTCCCCTTCTCCCTTCTCTCTAGCTGCACCATATTCATTGCACAAGTTCCCACTCCCATCGCTTCCATGTTCCTGCAATTGCCCATCTTTGTCGCTCTCTCGACCTGCATTATACCCATGAGGATGACCATTATCATTGAAGAAATCAAAGTCGAAGGAAGACCAAGTTATCGTCTAGACATCAAATTATGGGGATTAAAAAAACATAATTACAGTTACGATTACAAGCAGTACTAAGCGAGTTAGAGCAATATAAAGAAAACTATCATCATCTCCAATTTTAGATTAGAAAGCAGAAAATCACAAACAAATTATGGGAGCAGACATTAGAGGAAATTTGGGGTCTAAAATGGGCCTTATAAGAAAACGTGCCAACAATAAGTTCTTGTGAGTTGGAATTCAACAACCAATAGAATTCCAATAAAATGAGTCAACCATAATGGTTGAATTGACATATTTGTCATAAAAAAAACTACTTTGTTTGTTCGTATTTTCGACATATCTCCCCGTGTTTTTACTCAAAGTTCGACTAGGAGAGCTCGTTGGATGCGGAATTTGATTCCGCATCCAAGGAGTACCCACACTGCATACTTTTGATGGACCCCGCTACCCCAAAAACAAGAAATACGTGAAAAAACGTGATGATGATTTCAACGATCTCTCCTAGTTGAAATTTGAATAAAAACACAGGGAGATATGTCAAAAATACAAACACAAAAAGTAGTTTTTTTCTTTTTTCGTCCAAAATTAATAAATATTATTTTATTATTTTATTATTTTCCTTAGGAGACCCATTTTAGACCTCAAAATCCTCTAATGAAAACCATTGGTCCCAGAGATAATGAATAACTCACGAAAAATGTTCTCAGATAAAGATGAAGAAATATCTCAATTAAAAAATCACAACCAAGACCTTGAAAACAAAATCAAAAGATATGGAAATGACAAAGAAAAACCTTATAGAAACAATAACGAATTAGAAATAGAAATAAAACGTTTAAACAAGCTCATCATGGACAAAGATGGTGAATTGGTGCAAATCTAGAGAAAGTTAAAAATTCAAGAATCAGAAATATGTCGACATCAGCAATAGAAGGAATAACTCCAACAAATGTATGATGACACTAAGAAGAAGCACAACTTAGAAACTATGGAAATTAATGGAAAATTTCCAAGAAATACTGAAGAACTATTTCGACTAAGAATTCATAACAAGACATTACTTATGAAAATCAAGAAAATAAGAAATAGTCAAAAGATGGAAGCTTCCAATAAATACCTCGAAGGAAGAATACTAAAACAACAAGAAGAAAACCATTGTCTAAGAAATATTAATCAAGAACAGAGGAACAAATCAAGAAGTTAAAAGTAGACAAAGAGTCACAAGACAAAAGGTTCGAGAAGATTCAGAATAATAATAATCTATTAGAAAACAAATTAGTTTAAATCTCGAAGGAAGCATCCAGACTCTCTAGAACACAAATTCAAGTGGAGGATGAAGAAACAAATACAAATTCGGTCCCTGTCACAGTTCAAAAAGAAGTCAATCCAGCAGAAAAAAAAACAACAACAAGAACTCCTTATCTACACCCAAATTACAAAAAGCATTTTGACCAATGACAAGGTCAAAATGAACATAAACAGAGGATACATGATTTCAGAAGAGAAAGAACACAAAATGAACAAGCTAAGCAGAAAATGAGAAATTCCATCCAACAAAGCGATTGACAAACAAATCCAATAAATATAGATCTTGGATGGATGACTTCACAAACAATGCGATAATTTTTCTTGGGAATCTATAACTAATATCGTTTCATTTTGTCAAGTGTCTCAGTTACTAACACAAGGATTAAGAAGATGTCACTAAAAACAAGGAATCATATGTAAGCCTTATCTTCTCTAAGATTTGAGGACAAAGCTTCTCTTAAGGGGAAGGCAATGTTATATAAAAAAATTATATAACATAGCATAAATTCATTTTTAATATTAATATAAGTTAATATGAATAATGATTAATTATTCAATAAAAAATTGTTAATTAAATAATTATGAAAATTCAAAAGACATGACTTATAATG
The DNA here is from genome assembly GCA_001517045.1 of Pseudotsuga menziesii. Taxonomy (NCBI): domain Eukaryota; kingdom Viridiplantae; phylum Streptophyta; class Pinopsida; order Pinales; family Pinaceae; genus Pseudotsuga; species Pseudotsuga menziesii. The sequence continues at coordinate 59,169 of LPNX010739820.1, forward strand.
AAAAGGCGCAAAATGGATTATAAATACCAAGGAAATGTAATTGTAAAAATATATCTTAATAATTATTTTATTCTATTATTTATCCATTCATGGATTACTTGGCGTATTTATGTTGTTTATTCCCTTAAGAAACAACTTTATTGTTTCCCCTCCCCAAATTTTCTCACTCCCCATGCATATTCCATCCTACCGGTGTGCTCCCCATTCCCCGCCCCACCCTTCTTCTCTCGTTCTTTCGCTCTGCTCATCGTCCAAATTCAAGCCCCATCTTCTCTCCTCTCCGCGAGCCCTCGTACACACATCGACCCACTCTCCAATTCCATCTTCCTACTATCCACCACACGAACACCCTTCTACTCTCTGTGAATGACTTCTCCACCCTCCTCTCTCCTTAGCCCCAGATGCTTCAATTTTCTTTCATACTCCCTCTCTCCTACCTACAACACGCCCTCACATCTTCTCGTTTCCCACACCCATTGCGCTGCTCCTCAAATCATTGAACACCAGCTTCCTGACTTAGCATCCCAGCTTACTTCTCGTCAGGAATCCCTGACTCGTTCACTTCACATCCACCCAAAGATATTCAACCCTCACTTGCACTCTCCGGACAACATTCTTCCACACGACAGCCATAACCACGGTTTATACCCAAATTCAAAACAAAATTATAATATCATTATTTTAAAACAATAATTATTATAAAATCCCATCTTAATACATTTCAAAAACAAAATTTTATATAATTAAGGTTCTAAGTGCTTCTCGTTAGTAAAAAATATATTATTATTTTAAACAATAATAATATTATTAATAATTGTAATTACAATTATTATTTAATACAAAAAAGAAAGAAGACCAATAAGATATTAAAAAGAGCAGAAATCAAGTCTTGAGAGATATTGAAGAGGTCGTTGAAGCCCATTGTGTATTTGTTGAAGAAATTATGGATTCCATATATAAATCCAAATTTTGGACTAATTGTCCTTAATGTGAAATGGAATTCCAATATTCGACATTTTTTAAGAATAGCAATCACTCATGTCCAATATGTGGTAAGTATTTTATTATGAAAGACATTTAAGGTAATTCACAATTGTAATGACATAAACTGGAAAGTGAATTAGGATACTAAAAAAAAAGCAATAAAAATATACAATTTGAGATGAGTAAGCAGATCATTCTTCATAAAATGATAGAACAAGAGAATCCTCGCTCAAAAGATCAAAATAAAAGACTAGAAAAAGCTAATGAATATATCAAGAAATTGTTATCAACTAAGAATGAATAAATATCTCGATTAAAAAATTGCAACCAAGACCTTAAAGAAAAAAATCAAAAGGTCTGAAGATAATGAAGAATCACCATATAGAAGAGATAACAATTTAGAAGAAGACATAAAGAATTTAAACAAGCTCATCATGGAAAAATATGATGAATTGACACAAATCTAGAGAAAGCTAAAAAGTCAAGAATCATAGATATGTCAACATCAGCAACAGAAGGAAGAATTCCAGCAAAAGTATGACGACACTAAAAAGAAGCACACGTTAGAAATGGTGAAAATCAATGGAAAATTAGCAAGCAATATCGAAGAACTATTTTGACTAAGAATTCATAACAAGACATTACTTACAAAAATCAATAAACTAAAAAATAGTCTGAAGATGGAACTTTCCAATGAAGACCTCGAAGGAAGAATACTAAAACGGAAAGAAGAAAACCATCGTCTAAGAAATGTTAATCAAGAAATAGAGGAACAAATAAAGAAGTTAAAAGAGGACAAAAAGTCGCAAGAAAAAAGGTTCGAGATGATTCTAAATAATAATAATATATTAGAGAACAAATAGGTTCAAATCTAGAAGGAAGCATCCAGACCCTTCGGAAAACAAATTCAAGTGGAGAAAGTAGAAACAAATACAAATTTGGTCCCTATCACAGTTCCAATGGAAGTTAATTTACAAAAAAAAACTTCTTACCAACACAAAAATTACAAAAATCATTTTGGCCAATGATAGAGTCAAATGAACATAAGCATAGGAGATATGATTTTAGAAGAGAAAGAACACAAACTAAAAAAGCTAAGCAAAAAATGAGAAATTCCATCCAACAAAGTGGTCAACAAACAACTCCAATAAAGATAGATCTTGGATGGACTACTTCACAAAATATGTGGCCATTTTTATTAGGAATCTGTAACTCATATTGTTTTGTTTCGTCAAATGTCATAGTTACTAACACAAAGAACGAGAAGATGCCATTACAAACAACAAATGAGACGTAATCCTTGTCTTCTCTAAGATTTGAGGACAAAGATTCTCTTAAGGGGACGACAATGTTATATAAAAGAATTATATAACATAACATAAATTAATAATATTAAATATTAATATTGATATAAATTATTTTTTATTAAATAAGACATAATTAATTAAATGATCATGAAAACTCAAAAGACGTGACTTATAATGAAAAGGCACAAAAGGGATTATAAATCCCACGTAAATGTAATTGTAAAACATATCATATCTTAACAATTTTTATATTTTATTATTTATCCATTCATGGATTATTTGGCGTATTTATGTTGGTTATTTCTGTAAGAAAGAACTTTCTATGTTTCAACCCTCTACATAAAAATGACTTACAAAAGTTTTTTTCCTTTGTTTTATTTTGCAATTGGAGAATGTTGTTTAATAACAAGAATATTCATTTGATGAAAAAACATAAATACACATTTTATTATTATTATTATTTCTATAAAAAAATATTCTAATTTTATTAAATATAAAAATAAATTACCTCCTACAAATTTTATGGAGCATTTGATCCTCTTGACATACTATTCTATTACATATAAAAAATATACCCAATATTACCATCATTCCATTATGTAGGAGTGATATATACTCCGTTTGGAGATATCTTTATGGAAAAAAAGGCATTCACAAACAATCCTATTATTACTGTCACATGCCCCAATTTGCAAAACATTTTTATATTTTAAGAAACATTTTGTTATATTTTATGTTAAAGTTTGTAATTAAAGACCAAGTGGGGTCAAGGATAATTTAATGTAATTGCAGAATATTTTTAATAAATAAATGAAAGATGAGACAACAGCTTAGGGAAGCTGTTAAATGAGTGTTTTACTGGTCACTTGACGGAGAAGGCTAGGTTGAGAGCAGATTGACATGTGGCAGCATCAAACTAATTCTAGATGTTGTAGGTGGCAACTTCCCTATTTTTGTGGTCATGATTCCCCAAGAAAGTGGAACAAGAGCAGGTGGCTCATTAAGTAAAAACTGACCCAAAATACATAGGCATGCTAATAAATCTTCCCATTGAAGATAGTTGAGGTTGCTCATTCTAGATTTGTGATTGCTCTGAGTGAATGAATTGCACAAGAAAATTCAATGGAGGGGACTAGCTGAAGTAAGTTTGAGTGGAAAAGTGTTGAAGACCTGAACTAGAGCATCTATTCTAAGCTAAGTTCACATTGATGCAAGCAGAACTGATTTACTGTTGAACACTTAGTGGAGTTGCAAAGGATTTCTAGACTACATATCTCACCCGGTACTTCTACCAGGTGGATCAGGAGACAAGCTCGGGGGTCCTGATAATTGCAGTCCATCTCTTCTCCAGGAGTTGGTTGGGAGGAATATGTTCCTTAAACTGTTGTCACCTCATATATATTTCCAAGTTTTACTTGTTTGTTCATTTATCTAATTATTTACTGTTATCTGTAAAGTTTAAGATTTATCAATGATATAGTATATTTCTATTAGGTTTAGTTAGGATAAATGTATATGCTGTGAAAGTTAGTAAGTTTTGAACTAGCTATATTACGGTAAAGGAGTAGAGAAATTTCTAAGTTAATTGATAAATAGAAAGTAAATACCTAAACTGTATTTTTCCACACCTTTTGTAAGGTAGTACTCTAGTACAGTAGGTTAGATTAGATACAGATGAAGAACTGAATGAAGTATGCTTGAATATGCTTATTTACTTTCTACAGGTTTCATAAGAGTTATTCATCCGTATGTTTCTCTATTATGATATTAGAAGTATTTCTTAGATGAAGTAGTATGTAATGATATAGACAAATCTGTCTCTAGGAAGTTTAATATACTTAATCTATGTATTTATTTACACAGTAGATAGGTTATTTATTATAAGCTTAATATTATAATAGTTAACATACATTATACAAACATAAATTTAATAGGCAGGGTTAACATAGAAGAACATTAAATATGGCTAGAAATTTACTGAGATAAATCCATTATTAATCCAAGTAAAATGAAATTAGAATAACATTATAATCAACACTAACCATGCACTAATTCGAAATTAAACTATGTATTTTTACCTTATTTTCTATTAACAGAAGGATTTTACAAGTTCACACATATACAGATTCTATTTAACATACATTTCTTCATTCATTTAACCATAATTTCTCTGATAGATAAATCTACCAAAATCAAATACAATATCTAAAAGAAAACAAAAGTTAACACTGTAAGATAGTTTAATCTGAGAAAAAAAAAAAGTAATAATCCTTAAACATAAATTAACTAAGGAATTACAATAAAAACTTAGGTTGAATAATCCATTATTTTTCTTCTATCTATTTACTGAAGAAAATTTATTATTTATGTAAAATCAAACTATAACTTAGAAACTAAGTGTCTGAAACATTTATTTCATGTTTAAACATAATCCAAATCAAGATAAATTTTACAGTAACAAAACATTAGAGGAATTTTGGGGTCTAAAATGGGCCTCCCAAGGAAAATAATAAAATAATAGTTAAAATAATAAAATAATAGTTAAAATAATAAAATAATATTGATTAATTTTGGAGGAAGAAAGAAAAAAAACTACTTTTTGTGTTCGTATTTTCGACATGTCTCCCTGTGTTTTTACTCAAATTTCGATTGGGAGAGCTCGTTGGATGCGGAATTTGATTCCGCATCCAACAAGTACCCACACTGCATACTTTTGATGGACCCCTCTACCCCAAAAACAAGAAATACCTTAAAAAACGTGATGATGACATCATCATCACATTTTTAAGGTATTTATTGTTTTTGGGGTAGCGGGGTCCGTCAAAAGTATGCAGTGTGGGTACTCGTTGGATGCGGAATCAAATTCCGCATCCAACGAGCTCTCCCGGTCGAAATTTGAGTAAAAACACAATGAGATATGTCGAAAATACGAACAAAAAAAGTAGTTTTTTTAATGACAAATATGTCAATTCAACCATTATGGTTGACTTATTTTATTGAAATTCTATTGGTTCTTGAATTCCAACTCACAAAAACTTATTTTGGCACGTTTTCTTATAAGGCCCATTTTAGACCCCAAATTTCCTCTAATGATCTTGTTTAGGATATTATACACAGAATCAAAGAAAAACCCAAACAATTAAGAATATCACAGTTGCCTTCACTTATTTAAAACCACGACAAATATATATATATATATATATAAATTATCAAAATATAGTTTACAAAATAGTAAGCCTCGAGCTTAACTAAAATTTCAAATAGTATTCAACCCTAAAACTGAAACTACATCAGTTACGACCCAATGGCCGATTCAAATAAGGTCATGGCTTAAATCCGAAATCAAAACAACATCACTATAATTCAACCATGTCCGAAAAGTCCCAAAATTTAATTTATTAAGTCATGGCTATGAGAACCCCAAATCCTTTCTTTACAAAACAACCACTAGAGCTTTGAAAAAACAAACATAGCATCTAACAACCACGGTCGAACAAGAACCAACAACCATGTGGCATAATCTTCCTAAAATGCCATACAACCAGTGCAGGAGAACCCCAGGTGAAACCGAGGCTTACCGAGATGAATGCCATCATGGAAGCCCTATTGGTGGAGTCCTTCAGAACCTAGCCATCTTCTTGAGAGCCTGAATAAATCAAACCCTGAACGTTAAATACATATAATTAACAAATTTAATAACTTCTTTTTGTGCAGAAGAGTTCTTCAACAAGTTTGATTCTTACCCAAGAGAGTTTGTGCAGCTGTTTGATGTTGTGAGCTAACCCTAGTCTCCTTTGATAGTACCACGAGATGAAGGAGAGCCTTGTTAGAATAAACAAAACTCGCAGTGTTCAAGTGTGAAGTCCCAAGCCACGATGAAGTAAGGATCAAACCCACACTAGGAAACAAGCAATAAAATATAAAACCTATTACTCGCTACTAACATTCTTTTTAAAGTCAAGAACCAAGCTCACTCCTTCAAAACGACTCTCACCACACAGTGTATAGTTAAAAGCACTCACAGAATCAAAATAACAACAAGAGAGACGATTACGAAGCTATGGTAATGGTACTGAAGAGTATTACATGTAATAGATGCATTAGATACATAAATCTCTTAACACAATGAAATAATGATTATGGAAAGGAAGCATACGCTCATTGGAGTGACAATAAAGCCATGCGGCCATGAGCCTATGGCTACTCACTCCATAGCTCCGAAAACAAATGAACTGAAATGTGATTTTTAGGTTAAGAACAGCCTTTCATTACCTCCAAAATCAACTAAACCCTAATCATTGAACACCAACCACGTGTCCTCCAAATTATTTGCGAGATATGGGTTTCATGATATAGTTCAAAACTCACATTTTAACCTGCACACATTTTTGTATAAAGGTCAAACGATATGGTATTATTCGCTTTGGTTTCATACTCTATGATTTTGGGTTTTGTTTGTTTAAACCAAAATATAAATGTGGGAGGTATTCACGAAAGTCTAGGGTTTTAAAAGTAATCTTAAACCTTAGCAAATGCTTATCCTTGTTCTCTCTCATTTTTTTATAATGTTCAGTAATTGTTTTAGTAAGGTAAAAAAACCAATGGAGGATGAACCATTAATTTATACATAAATACTTGAACTTAGAGATTATTTAACTAGGAATTAGTCTAGCCATTGATTTACAAATACGAATAATTGCCTTGATAGTAAACTCATGTAAAATGAGAATTCATATAAAAGATAATGCAATTCTAATACTTGGTTAAAGGAAAATCATTGGAATAGAATATTTGTTTGTAGCTTTGGTCACAAGTAATTTTATCACATCAATTAGTTTTTAGATTTCCTAGGTTACAGAACTCTTAATGGCAGAATGAGATCTGTCCATAAGATGCACCTTCTAAAATTAAATACAAGCTTATAACTAAAAACACCAAAGGAAAGTTAATTGAACAAGTATGTGAAAGTAAACATAAATTAACTAAATCCAGTTTATTACAATATTGTTTTACAAGCATTTATGTAGGTTTCTAACAATAAAAAATCAACAATACCTCTTACTGGGTCAAGCTGCAAAACAAACATTAAAACTAGCATTTTATCCTATGCTAGTTGAATGATAATCTCGATCTGGAAATACTGGTAACAAAACTACTTACATGTATAGAACCTGTAAAAGAAGCATCACTTCACTGTGTTAGTTGTAAGCTAAGTAAGCCCTGATCTCAACTAAGGTTCTTTCCTACTTGTCGGAAGACAGTAAAAACACACTTAGTATTAGGTTTAGATGTAGTTTTTTTTTCCGTCTTTTTAAAACATAAACTGCTAAATTCAACATCCATAACATAGTACTTTAAATATAAACAAATAATTATATAGAACTAAAGAAATACAATGCTCAATTCTAAATACTACTATTTGAGTAACCATTAGCAGTTATTGGTTCTTAGGCAGTGACATCTATGAACATTTTATGACATGAAAAATTTTAAATTTTTATGAATTTTTGGGTTATTACATGTGGTATCTGAGCACAAGGTTCAAACACTAGGCCTAAATGTGGCTCAACTTGCATAAATAAACAGTAGATTTAAAACATGCATACTGATTTCTACTTTTCTTTTGAAATATACTTCCAGAGAATTTTTTCTGAGTTAAACTGCAGGAATGGAAAGATTGGGAGAATATGCGGATGAGGAGTCCCTGTTTATTGAACGAAGTAATTCTAAAAGAGAAACCATACAATAATAAATAACTAATAACTCTTTTGAAGTATTACAAAAAATCAAGGAACTAAGAACAAAGATAGAAACAGTAAAAAAGGAAAATGAGAGAATTATGAGAGCTCAGGAGGAGTTGAAATAGATTTTAATGGAAAGATTTCAGAATGAAGAAAAAGATAAATGAACAGAGTTTGAATATATTCCTTACCAACATAAAAATAAAAAGTCTAAATGGTTTAAAAACAAAAGTAGCTCATCCTCTAAGGTTTATGGCGATCCACATAAAAAGAATTATCAATATACTAGTGATAATAGCGAAGATAATCATCATACACAAAAGAGAAAATTTAAACTTTTTGAAGAAATCTCTGGAGAATTTAAGAAAATAAAGCCACCAACCCTTCATGGTGAAAGTGAGAAAGGAGAAGAGGCTGAATCATGGCTTTCTAGGATGAAGAAATATTTTCAAATTTATAATTATTATAATCAACTAAAAGCGAGAATGGCCATTTACAACCTCAGTGGGAAGGCAGATATTTGGTGGCAGGACCTAAAAGGAGTAAAAGCCATTACAAAGAAGAACATTAACTGGAGTACATTTAAGAAATATTTTAAGAAGAAATTCTTGTCAGAACAGTACTACGAAAAGCGGGATAAGGAATTTTATGAACTAAAACTGGGAACAATGAACATGAAAGAACTAAATAGTAAATTTTTAAATCTGGTTCGATATGTGCCTTACATTGTGGACGAAAAGCCTAAGGTACAACAATTTCTAAGATGATTATCCTTCCATATGAATGATAGAATTTAATATGAAAATCCAAAAACTTTAGAAGAAGCAATGTGAAAGGAGAATTTATGTTATGAACATAATCGCAAAAAGGAAAGTATGACAAACTGGAAGGCTAAAAGAACTAATAATTTTGAAGAGAGGAAGAATGGTTTTGTACCTAACCGAAATTTTAAGAATAACAACACAGGAAATTTTCCTAATAAAATTTTCCAAGGGAACAAAGGTAATTCACAGATAAACCCAAATGGTCAAAGAAATAAATAATCAGTTAATAATCACAGTAACTATACCAAGAATTTTGAACGAAAGGAACCAGTAAAGTGCAGGGAATGTAATGGTCCTCATTATGCATCAACTTTCCCCAACCGGAAGAAATTTGTTAGCAACATACATACGATACAGGAGGAGATGACTGTTGGTGATCTAGCAAGGACAATGCCCAAGATCAATGCAGTACTGGAAAACATATAGGCGGACTATCAAACCTCCATGGCGGAAGTGGAAGGTAAGATAAATCAAACCACTATATCTATTTTAATTGATCCTGGGGCTAGCTTAAGTTATATTTCTCCCGATTTAGTAGAAAAATGCAAGTTATCAGTAAAAAATTTTGCAAAGTCTTGGTTAGTCTAGCTAGCTACTGGTGCAAAAAGAAAAGTGGTTAGTTTTGTTAAGAATTGTACTGTAAAAATGAATCAGTTTGAAGCCTCTGTTAAGCGTAATGTATTACCTTTAGGTTCTTATGATATGTTAATTAGTATGGATTGGTTAGAACAGCATAGGTTAGTCCTGAACTGTTTCAATAAAACCTTTACTTGCGAAAATAACGATGGAGAAACAAAAAATGTAAAAGGAATCCCTAGGAAAATAGCTACAAGACAGATCTCAGCTTTGCAACTTAAGAAATTTGTTCGAAAAGGTTGTAAAGCCTTTGCTGTAAAAGTAACTAATGAAGAAAATACTAATAAGGAAAATAAATTAAAACTAGAAGACATTTCGATCCTTAGGGAGTATTCAGATGTATTTCCGAAAGAAATTCCGAGACTGCCTCTGAAGCGAGAGTTAGAATTCACTATTGAGCTGGTACCTCGTGCAGTTCCCAGCACAAAATCTCCTTATCGGATGAATATATTGGAATTAAATGAATTAAATTCACAACTAAAATAACTTAATGATAAGAATTATATCAGACCCAGTGTGTCTCCCTGGGGAGCACCTGTTATTTTTGTTAAGAAGAAGGACGAAACTCTACGATTATGTATAGATTATAGTCAACTCAATAAAACGACTATCAAAAACAGATATTCATTACCCCACATAGATGAACTATTTGATCAGCTACGTGGAGCAACTGTATTCTTGAAGATTGATTTACGATCTAGTTACCACCAGGTCCAAATCAAATATGAAGACATATTTAAAATAGCTTTTAGGACCAGGTATGGTCACTACGAGTTTGTTGTTATGCCATTTGAGCTTACTAATGTCCCGACTGCCTTCATGTGTCCGATGAATAATGTAATGCACAAATACCTTGATAAATTTGTGGTCGTATTCATTGATGACATCTTAATTTACTCAAAGTCTAAAGAAGAACATAAAGAGCATTTAAAAATTATTTTACAAGAGTTACGAGAACATCGGTTATATGCAATATTTAGTAGTGTGATTTCTTTAAGGATAAAATACAGTACTTGGGACATGAAGTGACTAAAGAAGGAATTTATGTTGATCCCGAAACGATAAAGGAAATCGAAGAATGGCTAGTCCCAAAATACGTAACTAATGTAAGATCATTCATGGGGATTACTGCCTATTATCGAATGATTTTCAAGAATTGCAAATCCCATAACTTATTTATAGAATAAAGGGAAGAAATTCGAGTGGACTCAAAAGTGTTAAGATAGTTTTAAAAAGATAAAAACATTATTAACCACAGCACCAATATTAAGAATTGTTGATCCTAATAAAGAGTTTATAGTATCTACTGATGCATGCAATGACGGTTTAGGTGGAGTTTTAACTCTGGAAGGACATGTCATTTCCTATGAGTCTAGGAAGCTAAAGATTCATGAGAAAAGCTATGCGACCTATGACTTAGAATTGGCTGTTGCCATACATGCCTTAAAAATGTGGCATCATCATTTAATCGAAATAAATTTTATGCTAATGACAGATAATAAAGGGTTAAAATATTTGTTGGATCAACCTAACCTAAACGCTAGGCAAGCTAGGTAGCTAGCTTTCCTTAGTGAGTATGATTTTGAAATCCATCATATTAAGGGAAAAGAAAATAAGGTTGTTGATGCTTTAAGCAGGAATGTGAAACTAAGTTTTGTAGCAGCAATGAGCACCTCTAAACATATTTCAAAGAACCACTGGAAGAAGGAATAAGACTAGATGAAAATTACCGGAAATTACAAGCAAAGGTAAGAGAAAATTTAATTGAAAGTTTAAGTATAGGGTATAGTTTAAATGAAAAAAAGATTATTATTATATAAAGATAGACTATACATACCTAATGTACCTTATATTAAGTTGTTGATTTTAAACGAAATTCATAAGACTCCTTATTCAGAACATCCTGGTTATCAGAAGACTATAACCATGTTAAGAAATGATTATTTTTAGCCAAACATGAAAAATGAATTGGCAGAATACATTGCTAAGTGCTTTGAATGTCAGCAAGTAAAGACTAAACACTAGCATCCAGCTGGGTTACTTCAGCCATTACCTATTCCTAACTGGAAGTGGGAGATAATTAGCCTTGATTTTATTCCAGGACTACCTAGAAATCAAAACCTAAATGACTCAATAATGGTAGTTGTCGATAAACTAAGCAAGGAAGCTTATTTTATACCTGTAAAACTACTTACAAAGCTGCAAATATTGCTAATATATTCCTAAAACAAATTTTTCGTTTACATGGAATACCAAAAGTAATAATTTCAGACAGAGACCCTAAGTTTACGGGAAACTTTTGGAAGTCTTTGTGTAAAGGACTAAATACTACATTAAATTTCAGTACCTCTTTCCATCCTCAGACAGATGGATAGACTGAAAGAGTGAATCAGGTATATGGAAGATCTGCTTAGAATGTATGTAAAAGAACAGCCAGGTAAATGAGAAAATTACTTACACTTGGTAGAGTTTGCTTACAATAATCACTACCAAGCCTCGGTAAGATATAGTCCTTTTGAAATTTTGTATGGCAGGAAGTGCAATAGGACCTAAATTATTAAAAGAGATGGAGTTAATTGTAAGATAGGTGCAAGGTAAATTGAAAGTTGTGCAAGATCGACATAAAATTCAAGCAGATCTTAAACGAACTCAAAAGGAGTTCCAGGTAGGTGAACATGTCTTTATTAAGGTGAGGCCTAAAAAGAGTTCTCTGAGATTAGGAATTTGTGCTAAGTTAGCACCCCCGATATTGCGTACCTTTTGAAATACTGTCCAGAATAGGACAGGTAGCATATCAGTTAGCTTTACCGTGAAATTTGAAGGTTCATAATTTTTTTCATATTTTTGTGTTAAAAAAATACGTACATGATGCTACTCATGTTATTAACTGGAATGATGTGTAGGTGGATCCCGAAGGATATTTTCTGGTGGAACCAGATTGTATCCTTGAAAGGAGGGAGATCTTGCTTCAAAATCTCACCATTGGTGAGGTGAAGGAGCAATGGAATCACCTTAGTACAGAAGAAGCCACCTGGGAATTAGAGAGTCATATGCAGGATGCATATCCAATTCTGTTTTGGGGCAATTCTGAGGACGAAGAATAAATAACATCGAGGAGGATGTATATTATAAATTAAGGGGGTGTGTATGTCACATGCCCCAATTTGCAAAACATTTTTATGTTTTAAGAAACATTATGTTATATTTTATGTTAAAGCTTCTAATTAATGACCAAGTGGGGTTAAGGATAATTTAATGTAATTGCAGAATAATTTTAATAAATAAATGAAATAAGGGACAACAACTTAGGGAAGCTGTTAAATGAGTGTTTTACTGGTCACTTGATGGAGGAGGTTGGGTTGAGAGCAGATTGACATGTGGCAACATCCTCAAACTACTTCTAGTTGTTGCAGGTGGCAACTTCCCAATTTGTGTGGTCATGATTCCCCAAGAAAGTGGAATAAGATTAGGTGGCCCATTAAATAAAAACTAACCCAAAAGACCTAGGCATGCTAATAAAAATTCCCATTGAAGACAACTAAGGCTTCTCATTATGGATTTGTGATCACTCTGAGTGAATGAATTTCACAAGAGAATTCGATGGAGGGGACTAGCTGAAGTAAGTTTGAGTGGAAAAGTATTGAAGACCTGAACTAGTGTAGCTATTATAAGCTGAGTTCATACTGCTGCAAGCAGAACTTATTTACTACTGAACACTCAGTGGAGTTGTAGAGGATTTCTAGACTACATCTTTCACCCAGTACTTCTACCAGGTGGACCAGGAGACAAGATCGGGGGTGCTGAGAATTGCAGTCCAGCTCTTCTCTAGGAGTTGGTTGGGAGGAACAGGTTCCTTAAGTGGTTGTCACCTCATCTATATTTCCAGGTTTTACTTGTTTAGTTCAGTTATCTAATTATTTATTGTTATCTGTAAAGTTTAAGATTTATCAATGATATAGTATATTTCTGTTTTATTTATGTTAGCATTAGTTAGGAGAAATGTATATGTTGTGAAAGTTAGTAAGTTCTGAACTAGCTATATTAGGATAAAGGAGTAGAGAAATTTTTGAGTTAATTGATAAATAGTAAGTAAATACCTAAATTGTATTTTTCCACACCTTTTGTAAGGTAGTACTCTAGTATAGTAGGTTAGATTAGATACATATGAAGACTTGAATGAAGTATGCTTGAATATGTTTATTTACTTTCTACAGGTTTCATAAGAGTTATTCATTCGTATGTTTCTATGTTCTATATTAGAAGTATTTCTTAGATGAAGTAGTATGTAATGATATAGACAAATATGTCTCTAGGAAGTTTAATATACTTACTCTATGTATTTATTTACACAGTAGATAGGTTATTTACTATAAGATTAATATTATAATAGTTAACAGACGTTATACAAACATAAATTTAATAAGCAGGGTTAACATAGAAGAATAGTAAATATGGATACAAATTTACTGAGATAAATCCACTATTAATCCAAGTAAAATGAAATGAGAATAACATTATAATCAACACTAACCATGTACTAATTTGAAATTAAAATATGGATTTTTACCTTCTTTTCTATTAACAGAAATATTTTACAAGTTCACACATATACAGATTCTATTTAACATACATTTCTTCATTCATTTAACCATAATTTCTCTGATAGATAAATATACCAAAATAAAATACATTATCTAAAATAAAATAGAAGTTAACACTATAAGATAATTTAAACTGAGAAAAAAAATAAGTAATAATCCTCAAACATAAATTAACTCAGGAATTACAGTAAAAACTTAAATCGAATAATCCATTATTTTTCTTCTATCTATTTACTTAAGAAAATTTATTATTTATGTAAAATCAAACTATAACTTAGAAACTAACTGTCCAAAACATTTCTTTCATGTTTAAACATAATCCAAATAAATATAAATTTTACAGTAACAAAAATCATGTTTAGGATATTATACACAGAATCAAAGAAAAACCCGAACGGTTAAGAATATCACAGTTGCCTTCACTTATTTAAAACCAAGGAAAATATATATATGAATTATCAAACTATAGTTTACAAAATAGTAAACTTCGAGCTTAACTAAAATTTCAAATAGTATTCAACCCTAAAACTGAAACTACATCAGTTATGACCCAATGGTCGGTTCAAATAAGGTCACGACATTAAGTCGGAATAAAAACAACATCACTATAATTCAACCATGCCCGAAAAGGCCCAAAATTTAATTTATTAAGTCACGACTATGAAAACCCCAAATACTTTCTTTACAAAAGAGCCACTAGGGCTTTGAAAAAACAAACAGAGCATCTAATAGCCACAACCCAACAAGAACCAACAACCATGCGGAAAAATATTCCTAAAATGCCATACAACCAGTGCAGGAGAACCCCAGGTGAAACCGAGGCATACCGAGATGAATTCCATCATGGAAGCCCTGTTGGTGGAGTCCTTCAAAACCGAGCTATCTTCTTGAGAGCCTGCACAAATCAAACCCTGAACGTTAAATACATATAATTAACAAATTTAATAACTTATTTTTGTGCAGAAGAGTTCTTAAACAAGTTCAATTCTTACCCAAGAGATTTTGCGCAGCTATTTGACGTTGTGAACCAACCCTAGTCTCCTTTGATAGTACCACGAGCTGAAGGAGAACACTGTCAGAATAAACACAAATCGCAGTGTTCAAGTGTGAAGTCCCAAGCCACGATGAATTAAGGATCAAACCCACACTGTGAAACAAGCAGTAAAACATAAAACCTGTTACTCGCTACTAACATTCTTTTTACAATTAAGAACCAAGATTACTCCTTCAAAAAGACTCTCACCACATAGTGTATAGTTAAAAGCACTCGCAGAGTCAAAATAATAACAGGAGAGATGACTACGAAGCTAGGGTAATGGTGTTGAAGAGTATTACATGGAATAGATGCAGTAGATACATAAATCTCTTAACACAGTGAAAGAATGTTTCTGGCAAGGAAGCATACGCTCATTGGAGTGACAGTAAAGCCATGTGGTCGTGAGCCTGCTGCTGCTCACTCCACAGCTCTGAAAACAAATGAACTAAAATGTGAATTTTAGGTTAAGAACAACCTTTCATTGCCTCCAAATTCAACTAAACCCTAATCATTGAACACCAACCACGTGTCCTCCAAATTATTTGTGAGATATGGGTTTCATGATATAGTTCAAAATTCTCGTTTTAACCTGCACACATTTTTGTATAAAGGTCAAAGCATATGGTAGTATTCGCTTTGGTTTCATACTCTATGATTTTGGGTTTTATTTGTTTAAACAAAAACATAAATGTGGGAGGTATTCACGAAAGTCTAGGGTTTTAAAAGTAATCTTAAACCTTGGAAAATGCTTATTCTTGTTCTCTCTCATTTTTTTATAATGTTTAGCAATTGTTTTAGTAAGGTACACAAACCAATGGAGGATGAACCATTAACTTATACATAAATACTTGAACTTAGAGATTATTTAACTAGGAATTAGTCTAGCCATTGATTTACAAATACGAATAATTTCCTTGATAGTAAACTCATGTAAAATGAGAATTCATATAAAAGATAATGAAATTATAATACCTGGTTAAAGGAAAATCATTGGAATAGAATATTTGTTTGTAGCTTTGGTCACAAGTAATTTTATCACATCAATTAGTTTTTAGATTTCCTAGGTTACAGAACTCTTAATGGCAGAATGAGATCTATCCATAAGATGCACCTTCCAAAATTAAATACAAACTTATAACTGAAAACACCAAAGGAAAGTTAATTGAACAAGTATGTGACAGTAAACATAAATGAACTAAATCCAGTTTATTACAATATTGTTTTACAAGCATTTATGCAGGTTTCTAACAATAAAAGATCAACCATACCTCTTACTGGATCAAGCTGCAAAACAAACAATTTAACTATCATTTTATCCTATGCTAGTTGAATGATAATCTTGATCTGGAAATACTGGTAACAAAACTACTTACCTATATAGAACCTGTAAAAGAAGCATCACTTCACTGCATTAGTTGTAAGTTAAGTAATCCCTGATCTCAACTAAGGTTCTTTCCTACTTGTCATAACACAGTAAAAACACACTTAGTGTCAGGTTTAGATGTAGTTTTCTTTCCTGTCTTTTTAAAACATAAACTGCTAAATTCAACATTCATAACATAGTACTTTAAAGATAAACAAATAATTATATAGAACTAAAGAAATACAATGCTCGATTCTAAATACTATTGTTTGAGTAACCGTTAGCAGTTATTGGTTCTTAGGTAGTGACATCTATGAACATTTTATGTTACATGTGGTATCAGACCACAAGGTTCAGACACTAGGCTTGAATGTGGCTCAACTTGCATAAATGAATAGTAGATTTAAAACATGCATACTGATTTGTACTTTTCTTTTGAAATATACTTCCAAAGAATTTTTTTCTGAGTTAAACTGCAGGAATGGAAAGATTGGAGGAATATGCGAATGAGGAGTCCCCATTTATTGAACGAAGTAATTCTAAAAGGGAACCCATACAAGAAGAAATAACTAATAAATCTTCTAAATTATTACAAATAGTCAAGGAACTAAGAACATAGATGGAAACCGTAAAAAAGGAAAATGAGAGAATTCTGAGAACTCAGGAGGAGCTGAATCAGATTTTAATGGAAAGATTTCAGAATGAAGAAAAATATAAACGAACAGAGTCTGAATATATGCCTTACCAACATAAAAATAAAAAGTCTTAACCGTTTAAAATCGAAAGTAGCTCATCCTCTGAGGTTTATGGCGATCCACATAAAAATAATTATCAATATACTAGTGATAGTAGTGAAGATAATCATCATACAAGAAAGAGAAAATTTAAACCTTATGAAGAAATCTCTAGAGAATTTAAGAAAATAAAGCCACCAACCTTTAATGGTGAAACTGAGAAGGGAGAAGAGGTTGAATCATGGATTTCTGGGATGAAGAAATATTTTCAAATTTATAATTATTCTATTCAACTAAAAGCTAGAATGGCCATTTACAACCTCACTGGGAAGGAAGATATTTGCTGGCAGGACCTAAAAAGAGTAAAAGGCATTAGGGAGAAGAAAATTAACTGGAATACGTTTAAGAAATATTTTAAGAAGAATTTTTTTTCAGAACAATATTACAAAGAGTGGGCTAAGGAATTTTATGAACTAAAATTGGGAACAATGAACATGAAAGAACTAAACAGTAATTTTTTAAGTCTGCTTCGATATGTGCCTTCCATTGTGGATGAAAAGCCTAAGGTACAATAGTTTCTAAGATGCTTACCCTTCCATATAAAATATAGAATTGAATATGAAAATCCAAAAACTTTAGAATAAGTGATGTGAAAGGCGAATTTCTGTTATGAACATAATCACAAAAAGGAAAGTATGACAAACTGGAAGGATAAAAGAACTAATAATTAAGAAACAGAGGAAGAAAGGTTTTGTACCTAACCGAAATTTTAAGAATAATACCACACAAAATTTTCCGAATAAAAATTTTCAAGCCAAAAAAGGTAATTCACAGATAAACCCAAATGGTCAAAGAAATAAAGAATCAGTTAATAATCATAGTAACTATACCAAGAATTTGAACAAAAGGAACCGGTAAAGTGTTGGGAATGTAATGGTCCTCATTATGCATCAGCTTGCCCCAACCGGAAGAAGACTGTTAGAAAAATACATACGATACAAGGGGAGATGACTGTTGGTGATCTAGCAAGGACAATGCCTAGGATCAATGCAGCACTAGAAACTAGAAAGGCAGACTATCAAACCTCCATGGTGGAAGTGGAAGGTAAGCTGAATCAAACCACTATATCTATTTTAATTGATCCCGAGGCTAGCTTAAGTTATATTTCTCTTGATTTATTATAAAAATGCAAGTTATCAGTAGAAAATTTTGCAAAGTCGTGGTTAGTCCAACTAGCTAATGGCGCAGAAAGAAAAGTGGTTAGTTTTGTTAAGAATTGTACTGTAAATATGGATTAGTTTGAAACCTCTGTTAAGCTTAATGTATTACCTTTAGGTTCTTATGATATGTTAATTGGTATGGATTGGTTAGAATAGCATAGGGTAGTCCTGAACTGTTTCGATAAAACCTTTACTTGCATAAATAATGATGGAGAAACAGTAAATGTAAAAGGAATCCCTAGGAAAACAGCTATAAGATAGATCTCTGCTTTGCAACTTAAGAAAGATGTTTGGAAAGGTTGTAAAGCCTTTACTGCAATAGTAACTAATGAAGAAAATACTAATAACGAAGATAAATTAAAACTGGAATACATTCCAATCCTGAGGGAGTATTCGAATGTATTTCCAGAAGAAATTTTGGGACTGCCTCCGAAGCAGGAGTTAAACTTCACTATTGAGTTGGTACCTGGTGTAGTGCCCAGCTCAAAAGCCCCTTATCAGATGAATATATTGGAATTAAATGAATTAAATTCACAGCTAAATGAACTTATTGATAAGAATTATATTAGACCCAGTGTGTTTCCCTGGGGAGCACCTGTTATTTTTGTTAAGAAGAAGGACGAAACACTACGATTATGTATAGATTACTGTCAACAAAATAAAATGACTATCAAAAATAGATATCCGTTACCCCACATAGATGATTTGTTTGATCAGCTATGTGGAGCAACTATATTCTCGAATATTGATTTACGATCTAGTTACCACGAGGTCTGAATCAAAGATGAAGACATATTTAAAACAAGTTCTAGGACCAGGTATGGTCACTACGAGTTTGTTGTTATGCCATTTGGGCTTACTAATGCCCCGGTTGTCTTCATGTGTCTGATGAATAATGTAATGCATAAATACCTTGATAAATTTGTGGTCATATTCATTGACAACATCTTAATTTACTCAAAGTCTGAAGAAGAACATAAAGAGCATTTAAAAATTCTTTTACAAGGGTTACAAGAACATCAGCTCTATGCAAAATTTAGTAAATGTGATTTCTTTAAGGATAAAATATAGTACTTGGGTCATGTAGTGACTAAAGAAGGAATTTATATTGATCCCAAAAAGATAAAGGCAATCGAAGAATGGCCAGTCCCAAAACACATAACTGACATATGATCATTCATGGGGATTACTGGCTATTATCGAAGATTCATTGAAGGATTTCCAAGAATTGCAAATCCCATAACTTCTTTACAAAAGAAAGGGAAGAAATTCGAGTGGATTCAAAAGTGTGAAGATAGTTTTAAAAAGTAAAAAACATTATTAACCACAGCACCAATCTTAAGAATTGTTGATCCTAATAAAGAATTTATAGTGTGTACTGACGCATGCAATGATGGTTTAGGTGGAGTTTTAACTCAAGAAGGACATGTCATTGCCTATGAGTCTAGGAAACTGAAGATTCATGAGAAAAACTATACAACTTATGAATTATAATTGGCTGTTGTCATAAATGCCTTAAAAATGTGGTGTCATCATTTAATCAGAATAAATTTTATACTAATGACAGATAATAAAGGGTTAAAATATTTGTTGGATCCAACTAACCTAAACGCTAGGAAAGCTAGGTGGCTAGATTTCCTTAGCGAGTATGATTTTGAAATCCAACATATTAAGGGAAAATAAAATAAGGTTTCTAATGCTTTAAGCAGGAATGCAAAACTAAGTTTTGTAGCATCAATCAACACCTATAAAACAAATTTGGAAGAATAGCTAGAAGAAGGAATAAGACTAGAAGAAAATTACCAGAAATTAGAAGCAAAGGTAAGAGAAAATTTAATTGAAAGTTTAAGTACATGCTATAGTTTAAATGAAAAAGGATTATTATTATATAAAGATAGACTATACATACCTAATGTACCTAATATTAAGTTGCTGATTTTAAACGAAATTCATAAGACTCCTTATTCAGGACATCCTGGTTATCAGAAGACTATAACCATGTTAAGAAAGGATTTTTTTTCCAAACATGAGAAATGAATTGGTAGAATACATTGCTAAGTGCTTTGAATGTCAGCAAGTAAAGAATGAACACCAGCATCCAGCTGGGTTACTTCATCCATTACCTATTCCTAACTGGAAGTGGGAGATAATCAGCCTTGAGTTTATTATAGGACTACCTAGAAATCAAAACCTAAATGACTCAATAATGGTAGTTGTCGATAAACTAAGCAAGGAAGCTCATTTTATACTTGTAAAAACTACTTACAAAGATGTGAATATTACTAATATATTCCTAAAACAAATTTTTCGTTTACATGGAATACCGAAAGTAATAATTTTAGATAGAGACCCTAAGTTTACGGGAAACTTTTGAAAGTATTTGTTTAAAGGACTAAATACTACATTAAATTTCAGTACCTCTTTCCATCCTCAGACAGATGTACAGACTGAAAGAGTGAATCAGGTATTGGAATATCTGCTTAGAATGTATGTAAAAGAACAGCTAGGTAAATGGGAATATTACTTATACTTGGTAGAGTTTACTTACAATAATCACTACCAAGCCTCAGCAAGATATAGTCCTTTTGAAATTTTATATGGTAGGAAGTGAAATACCCACATATCATGGAGTAATCCAGTTGATAGGTTAGTATTAGGACCTGAATTAGTAAAAGAGATGGAGTTAATTGTAAAACAGGTGCAAGGTAACTTGAAAGTTGCGCAAGATTGACAGAAAAGTCAAGTAGATCTTAAACGAACTCAAAAGGAGTTCCAGGTAGGTGAACATGTCTTTATTAAGGTGAGGCCTAAAAGGAGTTCTCTGAGATTAGGAAGTTGTGATAACTTAGCATCCCGATATTGCATACCTTTTGAAATATTGTCCAGAATAGGACAGGTAGAAATATATCAGTTAGCTTTACCGCCAAATTTGAAGGTTCATAATTTTTTTCATATTTCTGTGTTAAAAAAATGCGTACATGATGCTACTCATGTTATTAACTAGAATGATGTGCGGGTCGACACCAAAGCATATTTTATGGTGGAACCGGACTGTATCCTCGAAAGGAGGGAGATCTCGCTTCGGAATTGCACCATTGTTCAAGTGAAGGTGCAATGGAAGCACCTTAGTTCAGAAGAAGCCACCTGGGAATTGGAGATTCATATGCGGGATGCATATACAATTTTGTTTCAGGGAAATTCTGAGGACGAGGAATAAATAACATCGAGGACGATGTTATAAATTAAGGGGGTGTGTATGTCACATGCCCCAATTTGCAAAACATTTTTATGTTTTAATAAACATTATGTTATATTTTATGTTAAAGTTTGTAATTAATGACCAAGTGGGGTCAAGGATAATTTAATGTAATTGCAAAATATTTTTAATAAATAAATGAAAGATGAGACAACAACTTAGGGAAGTTGTTAAATGAGTGTTTTACTGGTCACTTGATGGAGGAGGCTAGGTTGAGAGAATATTGACATGTGGCAGCATCCTCAAACTACTTCTAGTTGTTGCAGGTGGAAACTTCCCTATTCTTGTGGTCATGATTCCCCGAGAAAATGGAACAAGAGAAGGTGGCTCATTAAGTAAAAACTGACCCAAAATACCTAGGCATGCTAATAAAACTTTCCATTGAAGAGAGTTGAGGCTGCTCATTCTAGATTTGTGTTCACTCTGAGTGAATGAATTGCACAAGAGAATTCGATAGAGGGGACTAGCTGAATTAAGTTTGAGTGGAAAAGTGTTGAAGACCTGAACTAGTGTAGCTATTCTAAGCTGAGTTCATACTGCTGCAAGCAGAACTGATTTACTGTTGAACACTCAGTGGAGCTATAGAGGATTTCTAGACTACATCTCTCACCCAGTACTTCTACTAGGTGGACTAGGAGACAAGCTCAGTGCTCCTGAGAATTGCAGTCCATCTCTTCTTCGGGAGTTGGTTGGGAGGAACAGGTTCCTTAAGTGGTTGTCACCTCATCTATATTTCCAGGTTTTACTTGTTTAGTTCAGTTATCTAATTATTTATTGTTATCTCTAAATTTTAAGATTTATCAATGATATAGTATATTTCTGTTTTTTTTCTGTTAGGGCTAGTTAGGAGAAATGTATATGATACGAAAGTTAGTAATTTTTGAACTAGCTATATTAGGGTAAAGGAGTAGAGAAATTTCTAAGTTAATTGATAAATAGAAAGTAAATATCTAAACTGTATTTTTCCACACTTTTTGTAAGGTAGTACTCTAGTATAGTAGTTTAGATTAGATACAGATGAAGAACTAAATGAAGTATGCTTGAATATGTTTATTTACTTTCTATAGGTTTCATAAGAGTTATTCATCTATATGTATCTTCTTCTATATTAGAAGTATTTCTTAGATGAAGTAGTCTGTAATGATATAGACAAATCTGTCTCTAGGAAGTTTAATATACTTAATCTATGTATTTATTTATAGAATATATAGGTTATTTACTATAAGCTTAATATCATAATAGTTAACAGACATTATTCAAACAGAAATTTAATAAGCAGGGTTAACATAGAAGAACAGTAAATATGGCTAGAAATTTACTAAAATAAATCCATTATTAATCCAAGTAAAATGAAATCAGAATAACATTATAATCAACACTAACCATGTACTCATTCGAAATTAAAATATGGATTTTTACCTTCTTTTCTATTAACAGAAGGATTTTACAAGTTCACACATATGTAGATTCTATTTAACATACATTTCTTCATTCATTTAACCATACTTTCTCTGATAGATAAATCTACCAAAATAAAATACATTATCTAAAAGAAAAGAAAAAAGTTAACACTATAAGATAATTTAAACTGAGAAAAAAAAAGTAATAATCCTTAAACATAAATTAACTCAGGAATTACAGTAAAAACTTAGGTCGAATAATCCATTATTTTTCTTCTATCTATTTACTGAAGAAAATTTATTCTTTAGGTAAAATCAAACTATAACTTAGAAACTAACTATCCGAAACATTTTTTTCATGTTTAAACATAATCCAAATAAATATAAATTTTACAATAACAAATCCTGTTTAGCATATTATACACAAAATCAAAGAAAAACCTGAACAGTTAAGAATATCACAATTTCCTTCACTTATTTAAAACTAGGGAAAATATATATATAAATTATCAAAATATAGTTTACAAAATAGCAAGCTTCGAGCTTAACTAAAATTTCAAATAGTATTCAACCCTAAAACTGAAACTAGATCAGTTACGACCCAATGGTCAGTTCAAATAAGGTCACAACTTAAAGCTGGAATCAAAACAACATCACTATAATTCAACCATGGCTGAAAAGGCCCAAAATTTAATTTATTAAGTCACGGCTATGAGAACCCCAAATCCTTTCTTTACAAAAGAGCCACTAGGGCTTTGAAAAAAAAATAGAGAATCTAATAGCCATGACCAAACAAGAACCAACAACCACGCAGCAAAATCTTCCTAAAATGCCATACAACCAGTGCAAGAGAACCCCAGGTGAAACCGAGGCTTACTGGGATGAATGCCATCATGGAATCCCTATTGCTGGAGTGTTACGGAGAGAAATTCCTATGGCTTGGGGTACCACAACAGACAGCTAGACTCCAGAAATCAATCTTTCCCAATATGCAATAGAAATAAAAACAT
>LPNX010739820.1:83413-168857 GCA_001517045.1 Pseudotsuga menziesii
TTATCGGGGAAAATGACGCGTATATCATTTTTGTAATGTTTTTAGGGATGGTCAATGATACATCAAAAGACAATAAATGGTCCATAGGGAATAATGAGTCTGCAGCGGGATAGGGGAAGGCCATACAATGTGTGATTCACCTAGTGTGGTGAAATCTGCTATAACATGGAGTCCTTCAGAACCGAACCATCTTCTTGAGAGCCTACACAAATCAAACCCCAAACGTTAAATACATATAATTAACAAATTTAATAACTTTTTTTGGTGCAGAAGAGTTCTTAAACAAGTTCGATTCTTACCCAAGAGATTTTGCACAGCTGTTTGACATTGTGAGCCAACCCTAGTCTCCTTCTATAGTACCACGAGCTGAAGGAGAGCACTGTTAGAATAAAAATAATTCACAGTGTTCAAGTGTGAATTCCCAAGCCACGATGAAGTAAGGATCAATCCCACACTAGGAAACAAGCAGTAAAACATAAAACCTGTTACTCGCTACTAACATTATTTTTAGTTAAAAGCACTCGCAGAATCAAAATAACAATAGGAGAGACGATTACGAAGCTAAGGTAATGGTGTTGAAGAGTATTACATGGAATAGATGTGGTAGATACATAAATCTCTTGACACAGTGAAAGAATGATTCTGGAAAGGAAGCATACGCTCATTGGAGTGACACTAAAGCCATGCGGCCGTGAGCCTGCGGTTGCTCACTCCACAGCTCCGAAAAAAAATGAACTAAAATGCAATTTTTAGGTTACGAACAGCCTTTCATTGCCTCCAAAGTCAACTAAACCCTAATCATTGAACACCAACCACATGTCCTCCAAATTATTTGCGATATATGGGTTTCATGATATAGTTTGAATTTCTCGTTTTAACCTGCACACATTTTTGTATAAAGGTCAAGACATATGGTAGTATTCACTTTGGTTTCATACTCTATGATTTTGGGTTTTGTTTGTTTAAACCAAAACATAAATGTGGGAGGTATTCACGAAAGTCTAGGGTTTTAAAAGTAATCTTAAAACCTTAGCAAATGCTTATCCTTGTTCTCTCTCATTTTTTTTATAATGTTTAGTAATTGTTTGAGTAATGTACAAAAACTAATGGAGGATGAACCGTTAATTTATACATAAATACTTGAACTTAGAGATTATTAAACTAGGAATTAGTCTAGCCATTGATTTACAAATACGAATAATTGCCTTGATAGTAAACTCATGTAAAATGAGAATTCATATAAAAGATATTGAAATTCTAATACCTAGTTAAAGGAAAATCATTGGAATAGAATATTTGTTTGTAGCTTTGGTCACAAGTAATTTTATCACATCAATTAGTTTTTAGATTTCCTAGGTTACTGTACTCTTATGGGAAGAATGAGATCTGTCCATAAGATGCACCTTCTAAAATTAAGTACAAGCTTATAACTGAAAACACCAAAGGAAAGTTAATTGAACAAGTCTGTTACAGTAAACATAACTAAACTAAATCCAGTTTATTACAATATTGTTTTACAATAATTTATGCAGGTTTCTAACAATAAAAGATCAACAATACCTCTTACTGGGTCAAGCTACAAAACAAACAATTTGATTAGCATTTTATCCTATGCTAGTTGAATGATAATCTCGATCTGGAAATACTGGTAACAAAACTGCTTACCTGTATAGAACCTATAAAAGAAGCATCAATTCATTGTGTTATCTATAAGCTAAGTAAGCCTCGATCTCAACTAAGGCTCTTTCCTACTTTTCAGAAGACAGCAAAAACACACTTAGTATTAGGTTTAGATGTAGTTTTCTTTCCTATCTTTTTAAAACATAAACTGCTAAATTAAACATCCGTAACATAGTACTTTAAAGATAAACAAATAATTATATAGAACTAAAGAAATACAATGCTCAATTCTAAATAATAATGTTTGAGTAACCGTTAGCAGTTATTGGTTCTTAGGCAGTGACATCTGTGAACATTTTACATGGAAAATTTTAATTTTTTATGAATTTTTGGGTTATTACAATTACAAAAATTATAGTGATGTCCTTTGAACCTTACTAATTGCATATTTGAAGTATCCAAGAACCAAAACTATTAGAACAATTGATGCTCATATTTAGAAACCATTTTATCTACCTCCTCCCGGATCATCCATGTATAAGGATTTCTTTGTAGACCCTCCTTTGATCAACGATATGCATAGGCATTACCCTCTATAAGTATGATGAAAATAAATATAATTTAAAGCTGATTTAATGTTGACAATATCAACAAATAATGGGTATAGATGAAATTTTTCACAATTAAAAGATCCCTGCATCCACTTTAACACCAATTCAAAATCGCCAAATACTTGAAATCCGTTGAGCCCCTCTTTTCAAATTGTTAGCATAAAGGTAAGTGTAAGTGACATAAGCGCAACATAATTATTGGATCCTCTATATATCCCTATCTTAAACTTTATCCAATGAGAGTTTGAAAAATGTATAGTACCCCTTGCTCCACATATTTGGTGTTCTCCCTAAGATACTCTATCAAAATATAGCAAAGATTTCAACTTGTCAATGAACTCCTCCATGATTTGCATTATAGGATTTCCAATGTTTAATTGCGAAAAATTACTAAGAATATTCATGCTTTACACTAAACATTAGATAGGGAGAATGTACCTATCATAAAAAAAATAGACAAGCATTCATTGACAACCATATCCCCAAGAAACAATCAATGGAAGCTCCTTATGACTCTTTACATTGCTATATTTCCATTCCAACTCCTGACAATTCATCAATTATATTACCATTCCAAGCTTGATTTAAACCAAAAATGTGATTGACTTCCTTTCATACATGCAATTCATAAATACAACATACCAACATCTCAAAGATAGAGTCACCATTTTCCTTACAAAGTGAACATCGGGAAACCCATATTTATTCAAATTTTGGAAACTATCTTAAGTTAACCCATTCTTATTTAGTGCGAACCATATAAAAATATAAGATTTTAAGGGATCTTTATTATTCTATATTTTTTCCACCACCAAATTGGATTTCCAATAGTTTTACCATCACATAATACCTTATATCTAAGCCTTGGAGGATATATAACCCCTTATTGAGTTCATTTTCCATAATAAGTCATCATCTTCCTCTTTTATTCTAGCATGAGTAGATTTGAGAATTTATAAATACCCCTCCCACATCAAAGAATTTTCACTTCAATGTCATATTTGCTTAGTTGACTTCCTTTCTCACATCCAAATTGTAGTAACATTAGCATTGACTACCTGATAAAAGTTAAATACCCTCTCCCCATTGAGCATATTGAAACAAAATTGTGGACAATTTATTATTCCCATTACATCCATCCATCGATATTTTCCAACTCTAATATTATTGTTACGGAAGAAACTTCCTATGGCTTGGGGTACCACAACAGATAAAGTAACCGCAGAAATCAATCCTTTCCTATATGCAAGAGAAACCAAACATCTAACACTAAAGGATCTTGAAACATACCTTAATCCGGACGGTTGATGTAGATCCCCATTGAGCTTTTCCACTCTCTCTTGTATTGATAATTTGCTCTCTCAACATTCAGCAAACAAGACAAACATGCTATATATAGTTGTGTTAAACCTACTCTAGCATATATAATCAATAACATATAATCATTTAAAAGTATCCATGGATTCAATGCTCATTTAAATACACGTTATTGGATAGGAAAAGATATTTCTATTAATATAAATCAGAGATTACAATAGTGGCAACCCCTGTCGGCACGTCTGCGAATCGAAGAAACTGAGTCCTCCACCTGGGCCTCCACCACTTCAATCCTCCATGTCTTGATAGCAAGCTCACAAGCAAAGACAATCTTGGGAATAACACAAAGTTCTCTAAGGGACAAAGGGATACAAACTCAAGTATAAGCTCCGGCAACAATGGACTATAGTTTTCTTGCTCTTCAATTTCTCCCTTTCAATGTATCCAAAGGGTTCCTTATATAGTGATTCAATGGGGTAATGGAAGGTCAAATCTGAGCAATCTCAAGTCATATGGAAGGACAAGAGACAAGTGACTCAGATCCACATCAAGGAAAACTCCAAAACTATTTGGCCTTTTGCACACATCCCAATGTATGCGGGTTTAAGGGTCAAATCCATGTATATACGCAAGAATAGGTTTAAAAGTTGCATATAGCAAATAATTCATGTTTTTAGGGATGATATTGGAAACATCAAAGGTACAAAAATGGTCCATGGGGTCTAAAGAGTCTGCAGAGGGACAGGGAAGGCCATAAAGGTGTGATCCACAATGTGTGGTAAAATCAGCTGTAAAATATGCCCCCTAATGTGTGAGGTCAGAGGGGTCATACGATGGACAAAATACATTATAAGTTCATCCTAGAAGTGGAGTGATGAATAACTAGGTGGAAGAACCAACCATCCAATAGTACAATACAATAATCAAACTCTACACATAACTGCAAGTAGATATAGCAGTCCCAGATACATAAGAGTACAATGGCCATGAATAGGCATGATACAAAATATGACATGTGTGGTCATCGCCATGTACAATATAGATAGATCAGAATCTCCATGATGACAATATACAAAGGATCATGATCTCCATGAAAGCTGAAGATATACAATGGATCAAGATCTCCATAATGGCTGGAAACATCTGACATATACTGGAATCAAGTCACGAGAGATGAAATCTCATGAACACTGGAACAATCAAGGAGGTAGCATATATGAAATGCCACCAATCTGGAAGGTCTTCTACACAATCTACTACAAGTACATGTCCTACTATGTGAATAGAGGTGTCGAGGTCGAACATAGTAGTCCATCATCTGATTACTAGTCATTGATGTATACCATTAATAGACGCGAGATCACCCACTAATAATGAAAATGGGGATCAAGGTACTAGAGTGAAAACTAACAGGTGTGAATAAATGTGTTGAGTTTGAACACTTGAAAGGATCCATCGATTAGGGGACATTAATGTATTCCCAAAACTATCGATGGCGAGAGAACCTGCCACTGATGACTGCAAGTCTCAAGGCACTCAAAAATGACTCTAGATTCATATCCCAGAACAAATGATCTGAAGTCGATGGGATGAAATCTGCTGGAAGGAGGGAATTAATGCATCCCTCATCATCCAACACGAGGTACTCAGTAAGGCTGTATAGTGTGGAAGGACTCGATCATAAAGTGCACGAACCAGTATTAGTACCGGGAATGGCCGACATGCAAAGTCAAGAGAATTGAGGAATGGTCGA
This sequence comes from Pseudotsuga menziesii, assembly GCA_001517045.1. NCBI lineage: Eukaryota > Viridiplantae > Streptophyta > Pinopsida > Pinales > Pinaceae > Pseudotsuga > Pseudotsuga menziesii. Next base: position 88,715 of record LPNX010739820.1, read on the forward strand.
CTCAGGTTTAACTTCCTTCAAACAAGAGCATAAAGGTGAATGGTGACTGAATGTAGGCAGCATAGACTCGATATACAAAACTGGGACATCTCTGCGACACAGGAGGCATCGACAGAGGCTCCATAGGGACTGGAAGCTTAACTAGTCGGTGGAGATAAAATCAGAGAAACGAGTACAGCTCCTAAAGCTAAACTATTAACCCAACCAATGGATGTGATATACATTGCTCTGTTCGAAGGCGACATGACTCCACTGCTTCCAAAGATAACATATTTTCTTGACCGGCTTTTTGGTTTTTTGATTTTTTTTGGACTTTTTCAAATATTTTGAAAAGCTTGAAAAAGAATAAAAGTGATTTATAGTTACAGACTAGGAGGAGACGAGTGTCAATGGGAAAACAAACTAGTTCCAAGCAACGGAACATACCTATGCTCAATGTAAGGACAAATGTGTAGGATAACAACACTCGGGGGAAAGTCCCCTCTAGGTAAAAATAGGGAATCAAGCTGAAAAGGATATATAAAATGGCTCTGCGTGGCTATACATGAGACAAGCTCAGGCTATATGGCTGATAATCAAAGTCAAGGAAGCCGACATAAGGCTCAATAATGCAAGAAAAACTCATGATAATGCAATTGCAACTGGACATATACAAGGGAGTCCCGAGGAATTGCCAGCATAAAGTTCAAGATTAGTATGAGGCTCTTGCTGAAGGACATGGCGGGACTAAAAGGGACTCCCGAACCTAAGAGAGGACTCATAGCATGGGTACCAAATTAAAAATGGAGCTAACTAGGACACCCATGTATAGGAAAGCTCTACCATTCACATAATATCACTTCTAATAGCAGCATGAAGGTTATGTGATACCATGGAATGGGTTTGTACCTAAGGTTAAGATGGAATAGTCATAAGGCAATGCATAAGTGCAAGCGGATGTGATATCCTAACCTATATGTCAGTTCAGACATAATACCTGTGATAGGAATGAATGGGTCGAAACCTCGGAGAGAGTTTACAAAAACTGGACCCTACATGACAACCATATTAGTCCAAAACAACCCAAAATAGTCAATAAAGAATCCAAACTATAGGATATAGGGAGGAATTATCATGACAACTGCACCCAAAGGAAACAATGCGGTGAACCATGGGACATAAAAAGGAAAGTAAGGTGTAGACCCAACGTTCACGCATCCGCTACCACCCCCGTGAGGGTGACCACTAGTGTAAAGAATGAGCGAAGGGAATAAAAATCCTCCAAAAATGGAGTAGAGGATGGAATATGACCATTCCCAGATCTATGAGAATGGTAAGGAGCTGTAATGCCCCCAAGTCTGACACCAGGGTCCATACTAGGACCAAGGATGGGTGATAGGATACCAGGCATGCCGAAAATAAAAGGACATGGACTCAAGAGAGAATGAATATACTCAAGTAACCATGATCCCAAAGGCCAACTAGCGCACAAAGAGCACACTCCTAAGAAAATCTACAACCAAAATATAAGAAACCCAAGGAGAGGATATGTGAGCTCCTGAATGCAGCATGTAACATCCCCGACCCTCCGACCAGTGAAGAGGACACTACCAAACCATCAAGCATCTCGGCAACTAGCCCCATGAACATGAACATACATAAAATGCTGAAATAAAATTCTTAAAACATAAAACATGCTAAGATGCATAGTCATTCACATACACAGCGGAAGCAAACATATATTCAGGAATTCAACATGTTCATCGTAGTTCAATAGCCATCAAATATAATTGCAGAGATGAAATAGACAAGGATAATTATCTCATGAAGAACTTGCCCCACAACCAACTATGTCACTGCAATGTTCCACCCAACCATAGGCCAGCGTACTCATCAATATCTCAACAACATTGCCACCCCGGAGATGGGCATGATTCCCCAAGGAATAAGGGACTAAGCAGGCTTACACATAACCAAGGTACACAAATCAGCCAATCCCACACAGTAGGGATTACAGACTATCAAGGAGTTGGGAGAAGATAACTGCTAAGCTAGTGAGCTCATGGAAGAGCTATGGATCCCTACACCAGAGCTAGCCTACCCTCTAAGACACCCACACACACCCAACACCAGGAATCAGTCCCTCAGGCCCTGACTTCCCTTGCCAATGCTGTTCCGGGGTTGTGGAGAAGAAAGCTAGCCATCTAACTTTTTCTGTGTGGCTCCCCAAACCCAGGTTTCTCAAGCATACCCAGCCTTCAATCCCACTCCACACAGTCCGAAGACCAACCACTGCATGCATGCAACAAAACCAACAATTACAGCTTTGACAGGGGAAAACAAACCCCTGAATCGTTCTTGGCCCTATCATGGCCAAAACGATTCCACAGCAATCTACAAAAGCCCAAATCGCAAAGGAAACTTAGCCAAAAAAATGTGGGAAACAACAGCCAGCAAACCACAAAAGAAAACCACAGTCCATAATCAATAATGAAATATCTGGACAACTACAATAGGAACGCGGGCAAAAAACCGATCCACAACATAGATAGGAGGAAGACATATCACCAAGGAAACCACGAAAAACATCCCACAGTGAAAAACCATGGCAAGATTTCATAGTCCGATAATGGTGGAGTCAAAACACAGACTTTCTGCGTGAATAAGAGGAAGAACCGATCCTCAGGCCAACAATCGGTGAGGAAGAGGAGAACGAGCCCCCACACATACAATCGTTTATCCTTTTAACTCCCCTCTGCGTGAGGAATGAACAACCAACGATGGAGAAAGTGGACAGAACTGATCAGGCATCCCAAATGGCACGTGAGGAAACCACTCCTAGTCCGTGCGGGTGACTGAACCAGCTGGTGGAGAGTGCGTGGGGGAAAACCTGCCACCCACCACTACCCAGCATTAACTGCCCAACTAACATCAGGGATTTTAATGGTTGACACATGGATTTTCCCCATAGGCTCATGGTTTAACATTCCCCCCCCTTAACCTTAGGAAATCATGCCCTTTTCATTTAACGTTGCACCGTCGTAGCTGGATATAGGTTTATTTTAATTAATGTGCATATTTACATGATGCAAAACTATCATGTGCTAGATAGCATGATATACCTTTGGCAACGATCCCAATTGCCGAAACATAACACAACCAAATCGATGGTGGAGATTTTTCCTTTAGCTCCACACCACAATTAATTACAACATATACATCATGTATCTTTTAATGCAACCGAGGTCAGAACCGAGGATATTACAATCCCCTTCCCCTTGGAATAACACCGTCCTCGATGTTCCAATACATAGGAATGCATATACCATTTGCACATCAAAATTTCAAAATTTTGCAGATCTGTCCCACATTCAATTATTTACTTGAACTTTCAAGATCAAGCCCCTTGGCTTCCACGAGCTTCTCTTGCTGGTTCTCAACTTTCGGCTCATCCCCAAGTCTAGGAAATTTTCTGTATCTTGAGTATCTCTCCAATATTTTCTTGGGTCTTGGAAATTGTTTGAAGGAGACTTCCAGCCAAATCCAATAGCTTTTGGTCGGCTACCATGATCAATGTGCATCACTAGATTTCACTTTTCTCACCTGTGAAATGCATCATTGAAATTTTGTCAAACCAAGCATAATATAAAAATCAGTCAATTAATTGCTCAATTGGCATGGCAGTCCAAGTCTCATCAAGGAGACTTTCATATTTTTCATGCCTTCCCAACAGGCACATGAGCTCATTCATGTCCATTCTTGGGCAGGGAATTAACTATTCTAGCATTCATAATTATTTTAGCAAAATAGACACATTCTATTTTCAACCATACATGCATTGAACAATCTTTTGTTTTCACAATGCATAAGTATATATATATATATATATATATATATATAATCAAAAGAGAGAGCAGCAATATTTTTTACCCTCTTTGTCTTGTTCCATCCTGGAACCCACACTACCACTGTGGTTTTCATTCTCTTCGCCTCTTTCACTTCACCATGAATGCTGAACCAATCCCTCTTGGACATGACACTTAGTGTCTCGAGTCTATTTCCGACCTCTCAACCATGGAGCCTCCCCATGGTTTGTCTCGACTGCTAGGAACTTCACAGTCTCACTAGCACCTTTTTCATTACTGCTCATTCTGAGCTCTTCAAGACAGTCACATGTCCACATGCACCCCTAGGATGCTCTCATAGTCCTCGCTCCCAACGATACCTATATTCAAACATTGAATAGATTCACATGTTTTTTTTTTTTAACAAGAGCTTAAAACACCATAACCAAATCATATACACATCTATATTCATAAGCAAGAAATTGCAAAATAATCCAATACTTATCTGTATTGTGCGTTTCCTCTCTGGTCCACAGGATCCTACTTAGCCTTGTAAGCCTTGGGATCGCCTATGGACTTGGATGTTAGGTCAGCACGTAGGCTGCTTCACAACATCCTTTTATATATATCAAGCACATTCAAGCCAACCTACAGTTGGGTTTATCAGACCATCGATCCAAGCCAATATACAATTGGGTTTATCAGGCTACAGTCAATCAAGCCAATACACTACTGGGTTTATCAGGCTACTCAGCCAAGCTAGCTAATAGTTGGGTTTATAAGACTACAAGTAGTCAAACCAACACTGTAACATTTCCACAATTTCCACAACATCAAATAATTACACAGTCAAGCCAACCTTCAGTTGGGTTTATCATACCATCAACAAATCACCTGCACTTATATCAACAATACACTTATATCAACAATGCACTTATATCAACAACCAATCATCCAAACCAATGCAGTTGGGTTTATCAGGCCATCAACAATAACACATGCACTTATATCAATGATAAACGACCATTTCCAAGTCCAGTATCTACTATGGATCCCCAGGCATATACTAGCCCAACATCTCCTTCTAGTACATCTTTATGCCGACTGGGAAGGAAACTTTATCATTACCATTTTCCAGGTTTCATTTCCAGTAGTGAGCTATAATTCCAATACCCCATACAACACAAGAAACCGCCCCCTTCTCTGCTCTCCAGTCCCTCGGGAATGTCTCCTTCTCTGTGCTCTTTAGTAGGAGGTAGGATGAGCCCAAGCCATAGTACATTTAGTGTGCAACACCAGACTGCATCTGTTTAGCTTGAAAACACACGCAATATAAGCAACTCATCAGCATTATTGTTCTAAAACTGGAATCACATTTCATATAATTCACTATCAAGTATTGAGACACTAGGAGTGCGTCCACCCCCTAGGATGTAATCAATATTGAAAACCCTTTCATGATCTGACATCGGGAAAGTGTGCACCCCTTCCCGATGTGAACCATGTATTCCCTATTCATACTCAAACAATCTTCCATAATGGAAATAAAATTGAAACATGCTCTGCATATTGAATTTAACAATTTGACATGCATATTCTTAGCTAGGGTCAGAGAACACTTATCCATTTGCCGAGGCAGTATTCCTTTGTTAAGGAGGAATGGGGGCTCCCTTCTTTGAGTTGACAGTCCCTCGATTTTCCATCCCAACTCCTTTTTACATTTCATATCCACACATATTATCGACATAATCTATACCATCTCACTTATGTTGCTTACCAAACTTGTAGTGCAGATGAGACATCTCCAAAATGTCCAATGGAGTTTCACCTGAAACCCATTTCCAAGATAGGGGAGAAATTCCCCATAAAGTTTGGCTCCTTCAGGCCATCACACATGGTATTCCTGCAATGTGTACCCCTGAAACATTCATCAAGTAGCCAAACAGTCAATCATTATCTGATAATACAATCCAAATTGATTGTTCCATACCAAGCAATGACATTAGTAATTAAATTCAATGGGAATTTGCAACTCTGTCTACTACAGAAATTGATTTGCTTGACAATGAGGTGATCCTCATTTGTGGGTCTCTTGTAAGAAACACCATCATGGCCATTATGATTTTATGATTACTAACATAACATGAACACCCACTTACAATGCGTCCTCCTGACACAATTCTATGCAAGCCAATAGTGATTAGTAGTTGTCAGCAATTTCTTAAATATGAAATTTACAATTTTAAATTGACAATTCATTCAGCATACAAACTATGTTTACAACCATGAGACTCTTCTCATGAGGCTTGGCTCTTTCACATGGTAGATTCCGGTCTTTGTCATGGTCTTACCCACATTTCCATGCTTGTCAAGACCTCAAAATTTCCAAAAAATTTTAAAATTTTCAAAAGCATATATTTTCCACACTTACAGTAAACTAATTATTTAATTAGTTATATGTTACTGAATTCGTTATCTAAATTATCTTATTTGATCATGTTTAATTGACAGAACAATTCTTTTTTGTTTACTAACTTGTTTTCTCTTTGCGACTACAAGGTGGGACTGTCATGAAAATCTGGGCTTACTTAGCTTTCAATCTAATGCAGATAGTTTTTCTGTTCTTACAGACTATAGGTAAGAAGTTCGGGTGCAGTCAGATATAAGTTCGTTGCATAAAAGAACTCAGTAAAGAATATAAATGCTAAGCAAATTCCAAAACTTATTGAGGTACACCCATTAACTATTTTTCTTTCTAGTAGCTGTGAAATTATAGTTCCTAAAGATTATTGAACTATCTGATATCTAGTATAATTGTCAAGGGTCAAATCTCCTTAACTAGATCTTTGCAACAGAGTAAGAATAGTAGAGTTGTAAAATCTATGGTATAATTTCACTTGTGTACAATTTCATTTTCATAGTAATGTAAAATGATATCGGGTTCATGTATTACTGTTTCCATTTTCAAACCTTGAAGTTTAAGTGAGTTTACATCTTTATTCAAGTTGTATCTTGAGAAGGCTATACAATGTTGATGCATAGATTTTTATTTGCACATCAACTGTTCCGATACATAACTAAACTTTATCTTTAATAAGACAGATATCTTACTACAAACAGGCTTTATCCCACCCCTTTCATGTTCCTAAAAGGGCATGTCCGTATGGGACTGTAATTTTTTAAATAAGGCACAACATAAAAGCTTTATGGCCTAACTATTTTATTATGGTGGATCTTTTTGAAAAGAGACTAGTGGCTTAACCTTACCATGTCATAATTCATGATTATAGGACATTTTACCTTAGGCAAAGCTTTCACCACAAAGAGATTACTACTCTCTCCTTTGTATTTTTTTTTACCAACTTTACTATTTTAATAAATACAGATAAGACCTTTGAGATTATTATGAATACTAGAATAATTGCCAAAGTTTTACTCTATAAACTTCTTTTGTAACAACCCACAGTATACTTTTACGTTATGTGATAGCTATTGACTGGACTAATATTCCAAATTGCATAAGAAGGCGTAAGATGTGAAACAAGAGGTCTAAGAACAAATCATGTTCATGATCTAATTATAGTTTAATTTTGTTTCAAAGTACTATAAGTTTTATAAAAGAAATGTCTCTTTTACATACCTTCATAAACTAGGGTAAGTATCATTTATTTAGTATAGAGAGTAAGGTTAGAATTATAAAAAATCCATAAAGATCATCAGTCTAATCTCATTTTAAGTTATATGGAATACCATATTATACAAGTATTAGTTGTAATTGTCCCCACAACCTATATGATTGCAAGGTTAAAAGGGTTTATAGTAATTATAACTTATGATGCCAAGATATACTATTGATTTCCTTCGTTCTATAATTTATCAACATATACTATAACTCTCCATATGTAAATATGCTAGATTATACAAGGGAGAAGGCTCCGCATTGTAATACTTTCCAAACCTTATTCTAAGGTTTTTGTGGTTGAATTTTATATCACAGGTGGGTTGAAAAATGATGTGATGAACCTTGTAGAACTTTCCATGGGATGATTTGGGTTGCAAATCTTTGGAAATTTTTGCTCGTGGAACTATAGCATTCCTACCCACTGCATGCCAATTATTAACGTGTTAACGTGGCCTTGTTATAGCTAAGTGTTGGAGGTTTAAAGGGTAGACTTGAACCCTATCTTGTCATTCCTTCTACGCCTTCGGGCCTCCAGCCGCTCTGCAAAAACCCTCATGTCGGCACCTTCGCTTGCACTCTCTGTTAGCAGCCATTTTGCTGGTTATACTCCTCATGGGTTCATCCAATGTATTGTGAGGTAGTTGCTGTAACCAAAAGTTTGTTGTTGAGTGTTGGTCAGTGTTGATTCTTTAGGTTTTCGCCATCTTGCACGCTCAGTCTTGAACTCTTTTACTGGGAAGAGTCTTTGCTTTAGCTTGGTGTTGCGATTCGTCGCCTTTCGACTCAGGGCTGCTGTGCATAAGGGTTTATCGCAGTGTACTATATTTAGCTGAGTAAGAAGAGGCGACCGAGCCTAAATATATACTGCACTTGGTATTATCGTTCTCTGTCATGGTTGGTTACTTTTTGTGACAACAGACTCCTTCTCCTTTGCCGTAGATGTGGTCATACTTCCGTTAATATTTAAGGTAAGATACAGAGTTTACCTTTCGTCTTCCTTCCGGTACAATTTTATTTAATCAGTGGTTTATAATGTGACCAGTTTTTAACATTTTGCTAATCCTTTTTAACAGGGTCAACCTGCTCTCATCGGTGCGAAAGGCACGAGACTAGGATGACTGGCTACTCATGGTAAGCCTGGTTTAACCATGGATTCTTCCTCCTTGTTGGTCCTTTTAGGGACAGTCGGGGGTTGGTATTCATGACCTGTAACCCTCGTGGTTCCTTGGTTAAAAGAGGAATGGATTAGTTCGCTGTTGTTTATGAGTTTAAACCCTTCGTTTTTAATGTGGAATCTTCGGCTGAGGTCGAGACTGTGATTTTGGGTTTTATTTGATTACTGTGTAATATATATATGTTAATGTTTGTACGGGCTATAAAAGCCTTACCTTGTAGATCTTGTTTTGGGCCGAAAGGCATAAAGGAGATTAATCTCTTTCCTTTTAATTAACTCCATTGTGTACTTCAGTTTTGGTAGGGTTATACCCTGAACTTGAAAATTTAAAGCTGCCTAAACAGTCTTCTTTGAATTCTTTTGTTTACAGTACCATTCTGAAATCAATTTGTATTATTTGTGTTATAAAATATATTGTTTAAGCTTGGCTTACTGAGCATATCTAAGTTCGGTTACTCAAATTCCTGTAAAATAATATATTTAATTTACCCTCTATAAATTATTAAAATTATTAGCAGCTAGGGTTTCCTGTATATTGTTAATAATGTTTATACTCTTCAAAGTATAAGGTCTTAATGTTTTTACTGGAATTCTTTTTGTAACTATTAGTTAATCTTTGGGTACAGAATTTACATTTTAATCAGGTTTGAAATAATAAGATAAGAACATTTATTTAATTAAATAAAATAATAATAAAAATAATGTTTCCTATAAAGTATTTTAATAATACACATGTTGTTATTTATTATATCAAGGATGTTGTATTACCTGTGAGTACTATTGATTCCAAACTTAGTTTATTTTGTAGAGTATAAATAAATAGTACTCTATTATTTATTTCTTATGCCAGCTGTACTTAGTACTCTGTAAAAGTTCTCTTGATATTTACTTCATCTTATTATGTTATGATGTTAGTAAAATAAAATAAAAACAATCTACAGACTATCTATGATCTATTTCGTACATATATATTTTAATATTTGTTTAAATTTTTATAAAAGATAGACTGATAACTATAGATCTCGTTCGAGCTCAGCTAGATAAAAAAATTAATGCAGGAACTAGAAAATTTTACAGTTGTATGCAGATTATAAACAAACTAGTTTTCTTATTGAATAAAATCATGGTTTTGTTATTGCTATTTACAGATTATTTTCTATACATTCTATATATAACATCTTAGAAATAGTAGTTGTAGAAAAACAATATTCCTATTCATTCTATTACTACTTATTTTAGCTAGTAGTTTCTTTTCTCGGTTTTCAATAATAATATAGTAAAGTTTCTGGAATAGAAAATATACAGAAAACTTGTCTACCCATCTGAATCTAGTTATGTTAGTAAAAGGAAATACAACTTCTTTCCGTGTTCTATAATCTAACATAAATGACTTAAATCTACCTTAACTCTACTTCTTGTACAGAATGCTATTGCTTTGACAGATAAATAAAATTATGCATTCTTTTAAACAAACTAACAATTTATGCTATAATTGCATCCTACTATCTTTATTTATAATTTCACCCCTATGCTGGAGTATGGTCCGGTCACACCGGATGAGGAAAAACGCAGGTGGGGTTTAATTTCTCATCAAAAGATTCTAATTACTGAACAAACTCAAAAAAATTTCATGACTAAACCTTCTAAGTCTTTACATCATAAACAACAACATAATATTCAATCATACACAGATATTTTAAACAAAGACTGTTAAATAGCAGAACCTGTTAATGAGCTTGGACAACAACAGCAATGGGAGGCCGTTCTCCCTACCAACTCCTGGAGAGCGCTCAAATAGCGACTCCTCAGGACCCCCGAGCTTGTTCTGATCTCCCTGGATGGAACTAGGTGCAGCAATAATCCAGTACCAATCTTTAAACTCAGTACAAATCCTGAACTTATCAATAAGTTCTCTCAGCTTATAAGCTGTAACAGACCAAGTTACTGTAGATTCTCTCTCAAAACACTTTCCCACCATTTTCCCTTTTTCTCAATGAATTTCCTAAATAGCATTCCTCCTGAATGATTCTTCTCTGGAAAATATCTGAGCAACCTCAGCTCTATTCATTGGGTACTTTTAAAAGATTGCCTAGGTCTTTTTGGGTTAATTGTTATTTATTGAGCCACCTGCTCTGATCCCACTTTCTTGGGGGATCATGACCCCAAATGTAGGGAAGTTGCCACTTGCAACATAGGAAGTGTTTGAGGATGCTGCCACTTATCTTTTTCCCTCCACCTAGTTCCTTCCACTAGTTTGACCAGTAACCTCTTATTAACAACTCTCCCATGCTGTTGTCTCCACTTTTTATTTATTAATAATAAAATATTTAGAATTACATTCCACTTATTTTGACTTTGCTGAGTCATCAGTTCCTACTTAGCATTGAATTTAACATAATGTCTTAGGAAATTAAATTAAAACAATTAACATTATTTACAAAATTGGGGTATGTGACATACACACCCCCTTAAAATGTAACATCGTCCTCGATGTTACTTATTCTTCATCCTCTGCAACTTCCTGGAACAGATTCGGGTATGTCTCCCGCATCTTACTTTCCAGTTCCCAGGTAGCCTCTTCAGGACTAAGGTGCTTCCATTGCACCTTCACCTGTCCAATGGTGCGGTTCCGCAAAGTAATTTCCCTCCTCCCGAGGATACAGTCCGGTTCCACCAGAATTTCTCTTTCTGGTTCCACCTGTACAACATTCCAATCAACCACATGAGTAGCATAATGAACATACGTTTTCAAAACAGATATATGAAAAGCATTATGTAATTTCAAGTTAGGTGGTAATGGTAGCTGGTATGCAACTTGACCAATTCTAGATAAAATTTCAAATGGACCACAGTAACGTGGTGCTAATTTGGCACAACTCCCTAGTATTAGAGAGCTTTTCTTTGGCCTTACCTTTATAAATACATGCTCACCTACCTAGAACTCCTTGGGATTTCTTTTCAAATATGCTTGGCTCTTTTGCCGATCCTGTGCCACCTTCAAATTTTCCTGCACTTGCTTCACAATCTCTTCCATTTATTTCAATAATTATGGTCCTAACACCAATATATCTACTGGATTACTCCAGGAGATAGGAGGGTTGCATTTACGTCCATACAAAATTTCAAATGGACTAAACTTAGCTGATGACTGATAGTTATTATTATATGCAAACTCTGCTATGCAAGTAGTCTTCCCACTTACGTGGTTGATCTTTAACATACATCCTTAACAAATCCTCCAACACCTGATTCACTTTTTCAGTCTGTCCATATGTTTGACGATGGAAGGAGGTACTGAAATTCAATGTTGTATTCAATCCCTTAAACAAGGACTTCCAAAAATTTCCTGTAAATTTAGGATCCCTGTCTGAAATTATAACTTTTGGTACTCCATGCAACCGAAAAATCTGCTTTAAGAATATATCAGCTATATTGGCAGCCTTGTAAGTAGTTTTGACAGGGATAAAATGTTCTACCTTGCTCAACTTGTCAACTACCACCATAATAGAGTCATTTTGATTATGATTTCAGGGCAATCCAATAATAAAATCTAAGCTAATCACCTCCCATTTCCAACTAGGAATAGGTAAAGGTTGCAGCAAACCGGCTGGATGTTGGTGTTGAGTTTTCACTTTTTTACAGTCCAAACATCTAGCAATGTATTCAGCTACTTCAGATTTCATATTAGGCCAGAAATATTCTTTTCTTAGCATGGTTACAGTCTTTTGGTAACCTGGATGTCCTGAGTAAGGTGTTAATTCTAGACTTTGTCCAGAATTAACAACTTAACCTTAGGCACATTAGGCACATATAGTTTATCTTTAAATAATAAAAATCCATTTTCATTCAAACTATAACCTTTTATTAAGCTTTTTGTAGGTTTTTTCTTAGCTATAGTTTGTAATTTTTGATAAATTTCATCCTGTTTGACCACTTCTTTAAGCTACTCATTTAAATCAGAAGCATAAGTGCTGATCGCTGCTGTAAAATTCAGCTTTGCATTTCTGCTCAATGCATAAGCCACCTTATTTTCCTGACCCTTTATGTGCTGGATTTCAAAATCATATTCACTCAAGAAGGCTAACCACCTTGCTTGTCTAGCATTTAAGTTAGGCTGATCTAAAAGATATTTCAGACCTTTATTATCAGTCATTAGAATAAATTTTCTGCCTATTAAATGATGTCGCCACATTTTTAAGGCATGTATAACAGCCGCAAGATCTAGATCATAAGTTGCGTAATTATTTTTGTGAATTTTTAACTTCCTGGACTCATAGGAAATGACATGCCCGTCTTGAGTCAGCACACCGCCTAAGCCATCATTGCAGGCATCTGTGCATACCACGAAATCCTTATTAGGATCTTCTATTCTTAGAATAGGCGCACTTGTTAATAATGTTTTTAATTTCTTAAAAATTTCTTCACATTTTAAGTTCCAATCAAATTTCTTGCCTTTCTTTTGCAAGGAAGTGATTGGATTTGCTATTTTTGAAAAGCCTTCAATGAATCTTCGGTAATAACCGGTAATTCCCATGAATGACCTAACATCTGTCACGTCTTTTAGAACGGGCCAATATTCAATTGCCCAAATCTTTTCAGGATCGACTGAAATCCCTTCCTTAGTCACTACGTGACCTAAGTACTGGATTTCATCCTTAAAAAAGTAACACTTTCTAAACTTCGCAAAGCGTTGTTGTTCCCGCAACTCTTGTAAAACTATCTTTAGGTGTTCTTTATGTTCTTCTTTCGTTTTAGAGTAAATTAGGATGTCGTTGATAAACACAACAACAAATTTATCTAAGTATTTATGCATTATATTATTCATTAAGCACATAAAGACAGCTGGGGCGTTGGTAAGCCCAAATGGCATTACAACAAACTCATAATGTCCATACCTTGTTCTAAAGGCTGTCTTGAAGATATATTCATCTTTAATTCTTCCCTGATGATATCCTGACCTCAGGTATATATTTGAGAACACTGTGGCTCCACGTAGCTGATCAAACAGATCATCTATGCAGGGCAACGGATATCTGTTTTTAATAGTCATCTTGTTTAGTTGACGGTAATCTATGCATAGTCGCATAGTTCCGTCTTTCTTTTGACAAAGATGACCGATGCTCCCCAAGGAGACACACTTGGTCGAATGTAATTCTTATCTATTAACTCTTTTAGTTGTGATTTTAACTCATTAAGTTCTAAAATATTCATTCGATACGGAGCTTTCGAGCTAGGTACCGTACCTGGCACCAGCTCAATAGTGAAATCCAATTCCCTCCTGGGAGGTAATCCTGGAATTTATTCTGGAAATACGTCAGTAAATTCGTTTAAAACGGGAATATATTCTATTTTTAACTTATCTATTTCAGATTTACTTGCCTCATCTGTAACAGTTACAGCATAGGATTTACACCCTTTTCTAACAGCTCTTTTAAGTTGTAAAGCAGAAATTTGTCTTATTACAGTTTTTCTAGGAATACCCTTAACCTTTACTGGTTGTTCATCACTATTTACGCACGTAAAGGTTTTGTCGTAATAGTTTAAAACTACCTTATGCTGCTCTAACCAATCCATGCCAATCAGTAAATCATACGAGCCAAGTGGCAAAACATTAAGCTTAATTGTAGTTTTAAATTCATCCATAAGTAAAGCACATTCTTTCACAAAACAGGTTACCTTTATTTTTGCCCCTATGGCTAATTGAACTAACCAGGAATTATCAAACTTATCGACAGACAAATTACATTTTTCCACTATCTGAGGTGCAATGTAACTAATACTAGCTCCTGGATCGATTAAAATGGTTACAGGGGTTTGATTAATCATACCTTCCACCTCCACCATGGAATTCTGATAGTCAACTTGGCGATTCTCCAATGTTGCATTTATTCTGGGCATAGTCCTCGCAAGTTCTCCAATGGTCATTTCCTCCTGCACAGTGTGAATATTGCTAACTGACTTTTTCCAGTTTGGGTAGACCGAAGCATAGTGAGGGCCATTACATTCCTAGCACTTAACATGCTCCTTTCATTCAAAACTCTTAGTGAAATTCCCATGGTTATTTGCAGCTTCCTTGCCCTTAAATTTATTCGAATTATTGGAAGTACCATTTCTATTTCCTTGGAAATTCTTATTGTTAGAATAATTTATGTTCTTATTATTCTTGAAATTCTTCTGGGGTACAAATTCCTTCTTCTTAAACTTAGGCTGATTGTTGTTCTTCTTAGCCTTCCAGTTGGCTAAGCCTTCTTTCTTCTTGTTCCGCTCAAAACAAAAATTAGCCTTCCGCATGGCTTCCTCCAGGGTTTTCGGGTTATCATACTCAATTCTGTCCTTAATGTGATATGGTAGACAGCTGAGAAAGCACTGTACTTTAGGATTCTCGTCTACTAAATAAGGTACATACCTAAGCAAGCTTAATAATTTACTATTCAAATCCTTCATAGTCATTGAACCTAACTTCAATTCGTAAAATTCTTTAGCTCTTTCTTCATAATATTGTTCGGACAAAAAATTCTTCTTGAAGTACCTTTTAAAAGTACTCCAATTAACTTCTTTTTCCCTGATACCCTTGACTCTCTTCAGTTCTTGCCACCATATGTCTGCTTTTCCGGAGAGATTATAAATTGCCATTCTTGCCTTCAGCTGATTTGAATAATTGTATATACGAAAATACTTCCTCATCCCGGATAACCAGGACTCTGCTTCTTCCCCTTTTTCGGTCTCTCCATTAAAAGTTGGGGGCTTTATCTTTTTAAACTCCTCTGAAATCTCCTCATATGGTCTGTACTTCTTCTGTCTGTCATACAACTTAGCCTCACTACTGTCACTAGTAGTGTGGTACCTTTGTCATTCACGGAACCCTTCAGATGATGAACTGCTTTCTGTTTTTGCCAACTTCATCTTTTAGATCTTCTTTGATGACTAACATCCTCATATTCTGATCTTCTGCTCCTTCCTTCAGTTTGGAAATTTTCCATTAAAATTTGGTTCAACTCTTCCTGAGCCTTCAAAATTCTCTCATTCTCCTTCTTGACTGATTCCATCTCAGTCTTCAAATCTTTTACAGTCTGCAACAGCTCTGAAGAGTTGGCAGTATCCTCATCTACCATAGGTTCTCTGGGCATTTGTCTGGTTTCTGTGTCAGGAGACTCCTCCTGAGCATACTCTCCCAGCTTTTCCATACCTGCCTATTCATTTTCAGAAAAAGAAATTTTCTGTTCTTTACATAAAACAAAACATATGTTAGCATCTTATTTTAATTTACTGTTCTTAGGAAAGCTAGTTGGGCTGCATCAAGGCCTAGTGTTTGAACCTTGTGCTTTTATACCACATGTCAAGACCTCAAAATTTGTGGAAATTGAACCAGGTGATAGATTAATTTTACTCACAACAATTAAAAATTGATCATGCAAAATCACTCACAAAGAGACTGAAAATTGGAGCTGAACACTAAACTGTATTAACTCAGTGTACAATAGCCAACCCTGTAACATAATAGTTTTCTAAATAAATAACATACATCAGGGATTCGAATGCATGAGGAGCAATTCGAATCTAGCATAAAGCAGGCTTACTAAAAATAAGCAAATCCCCCATAGGTGTAAAAAGCTGATCCCAAATCTGTCATGGAGCTCACGAATTAGAAAAATGGCTTAGGCAAGCTAAAGAGTGGTGGAATGGAAGCTCATACATGATTTTTCATGGAGAAAAGAGTGGAGGATGAAGAGGAAAAAAAACTAGTTCACCTCACCTAGTCTAGCTTTTCTATTTGCCTTAAAACACTGAAAAAGTAGGGAATAAAGCAGAAAAAGCAGAAGGGTGCCTAGGAGGCCAGGAATAAAGCAGATTTGATTCCTTGGGCTTTCCCATGCGCTACATGAGTCAAATAAGGCAAGTTTGACCACTATGGATAGGTAATAGACAACTTGCACAAGGTGGGACACATGAACTAGGCTAATAAGACAGAAATAATTAAATTAATGTCTAAATGGGTAAGCTATGGGTTGATTATTCTAACAAAATTTCTAAAAAATTTTAAAATTTTCAAAAGCATATATTTTCCACACTTACAGTAAACTAATTATTTAATTAGTTATATGTTACTGAATTCGTTATCTAAATTATCTTATTTGATCATGTTTAATTGACAGAACAGTTCTTTTTCATTTACTAACTTGTTTTCTCTTTGCGACTACAAGGTGGGACTGTCATGAAAATATGGGCTTACTTAGCTTTCGAGCTAATGCAGATAGTTTTTCCTATTCTTACAAACTACAGGTAAGAAGTTCGGGTGCAGTCAGATATAAGTTCGTTGCATAAAATAACTCAGTAAATAATATAAATTCTAAGCAAATTCCAAAACTTATTGAGGTACACCCATTAATTGTTTTTCTTTCTAGTAGCTGTAAAATTATAGTTCCTAAAGATTACTAAACTATCTGATATCTAGTATAATTGTCAAGGGTCAAATCGCCTTAACTAGATCTTTGCAACAGAGTAAGAATAGTAGAGTTGTAAAATCTATGGTATAATTTCACTTGTGTACAATTTCATTTTCATAGTAATGTAAAATGATATGGGGTTCATGTATTACTGTTTCCATTTTCAAACCTTGAAGTTTAAGTGAGTTTACATCTTTATTCAAGCTGTATCTTGAGAAGGCTATACAATGTTGATGCATAGAGTTTTATTTGCACATCAACTGTTCTGATACATAACTAAAATTTATCTTTAATAAGACAGATATATTACTACAAACAGGTTTTATCCCACCCCTTTCATGTTCCTAAAAGGGGCATGTCCTTATGGGACTGTTATTTTTAAAAGAAGGCACAACATAAAAGCTTTATGGCCTAACTATTTTATTATGGTGGATCTTTTTGATAAGAGACTAGTGGCTTAACCTTACCATGTCATAATTCATGATTATAGGACATTTTACCTTAGGCAAAGCTTTCACCACAAAGAGATTACTACTCTCTCCTTTGTATTTTTTTTTACCAACTTTACTATTTTAATAAATACGGATAAGACCTTTGAGATTATTATGAATACTAGAATAATTGCCAAATTTTTACTCTATAAACTTCTTTTGTAACAACCCACAGTATACTTTTACGTTATGTGATAGTTGTTGACTGGACTAATATTCCATATTGCATAAGAAGGCGTAAGATGTGAAACAAGAGGTCTAAGAAAAAAACATGTTCATGATCTAATTATAGTTTAATTTTGTTTCAAAGTACTATAAGTTTTATAAAAGAAATGTCTCTTTTACATACCTTCATAAACTAGGGTAAGTATCATTTATTTAGTATAGAGAGTAAGGTTAGAATTATAAACAAGCCATAAAGATCACCAGTCTAATCTCATTTTAAGTTATATGGAATACCATATTATACAAGTATTGGTTGTAATTGTCCCCACGACCTATATGATTGCAAGGTTAAAAGGGTTTCAAAGTAATTATAACTTATGATGCCAAGATATACTATTTATTTCCTTCATTCTATAATTTATAAACAAATACTATAACTCTCCATATGTAAATATGCTAGATTATACAAGGGAGAAGGCTCCGCGTTGTAATACTTTCCAAACCTTATTCTAAGGTTTTTGTGGTTGAATTTTATATCACAGGTGGGTTGAAAAACAATGGAATGAACCTTGTAGAACTTTCCATGGGATGATTTGGGTTGCAAATCATTGGAAATTTTTGCTCGTGGAACTATAGCGTTCCTACCCACTGCATGCCAATTATTAACGTGTTAACGTGGCCTTGTTACAGCCAAGTATTGGAGGTTTAAAGAGTAGACTTTAACCCTATCTTGTCATTCCTTCTACGCCTTCAGGCCTCCGGCCGCTCTGCAAAAAACCTCATGTCGGCACCTTCGCTTGCACTGTCTGTTAGCAGCCATTTTGTTGGTTATACTCCTCATGGGTTTGTCCAATGTATTGTGAGGTAGTTGCTGTAACCAAAAGTTTGTTGTTGAGTGTTGGTCAGTGTTGATTCTTTAGGGTTCTGCCATCTTGCATGCTCAGTCTTGAACTCTTTTACTGGGAAGAGTATTTGCTTTATCTTGGTGTTACGAGTCGTGGCCTTTCGACTCAGGGCTACTGTGCATAAGGGTTTATCACCGTGTACTGTCTTTAGCTGAGTAAGAAGAGGCTACCGAGCCTAAATAGCTGCTGCACTTGGTATTATCTTTCTTCATCATAGTTGGTTACTTTTTGTGACAGCAGACTCCTTCTCCTTTGCTGTAGATGTGGTCATACTTCCGTTAATATTTAAGGTAAGATACAGAGTTTACCTTTCGTCTTCCTTCTAGTACAATTTTATTTAATCAGTGGTTTATAATGTGACTAGTTTTTAACGTTTTGCTAATCCTTTTTAACAGGGTCGACTGTTGGAGCAGGGTCCCGTAGCTACAGAAGAAGCTTCTAGTTTAACGGATAGACAGTTTTGGCGGAGAGAAGATAAGGTAGAGCTACGACGTCGTAGCATGTTTCTAGCTGCAGATCAGAGCCGGAAACCATGACTGTTGGGACAGAAAATTCAAAGGAGATGACGGTACCTGAGCGGCCGAGAAGAAAGAGCTCACCCACTGCATTGAAGGCAGCGGCGGAAGACAGGAGGGCTTAGCTACCCTCATAAAGGAGAAGAAGCAACGAGGCCAAGGTATTGAAGACAAAGGACAGAAACTGGGAAGCGGTGCATAGTACCCATGATCAGTGCCGGGAAGCATGGAAGACCGCAGAGAGATGTGGTGTGACGGAAAGCGGCTACCTCAAGTACAGATACGCCGACTGTCACTAGTTAGGGTTTTGGGTTACTGTTGGGACATGCCCACAATATTGTAATGGCGAGACCTTCGGGCCGCCTATAAAGGGATGTAATTTTGTATTGTAAAAGGTTGTTGGTCATTTTGTGGGTTAGACAGTTAGACAATAGTTGGACAATTGTATAGAATCCAAGCTCTAGTTCTGTTATTAGCTGTAGTTATCTTACTGTAGCCAGTAGCTGGCTCATAGAGCATGCATGTAACGATCCGCAGGGATCGACAGAGAGGGAAGAGTATATTGTAAAAGGTGTAATATAGAGAAGAGAGAGATCTAAGAGAGAAGGGCTCCAGGCTGTGTGCGGAGTTACCCAGAAGATCTCGAGCTACATATGCGATGCAGCAGAACTGTGTTTACCTTCCCCTGAGCTATAATAGAAACACAGTTCTATGGACGTAACTTCCATCCTGGAGGTGAACCACGTTAAAATCGAGTTTTGTGTGATTGATTTATGTGTTGTGTTTATCTGTTGCATGTATCAGTTATTTCATGAACTTTGTTTACAATTTAATGTATGTATGCGTTATTCAGTTACAACACTATTGAAGATGAATGCAAGTTGAAACCCTTAAGTATCCTGTATAAGAGTTTATCTATGTTTCAGTTCTTAGAGTTAAGAGTCGCAGAGGTAAACAGCCTTGTATGTTGAGCGTCGTAAGTTGAAGCAAATAGCACTAAGTACGCGGAGCCACAGTAATAGGATATCGCAGGGAGGCGATATCGCACCAGCAGAGAAGCTCCAGTGCACTGCAGTTGAGGATCTAGCGTAGGAGGTAGTTATGTGTGGTCCGAAGCGCGGCAATGCGATAGGGGTTGGAGTCATCGCGAGTAAGAGGAAGTGTGCATTACGCAGAGATAGAAATCTCGCAGGCTAGAAGAGCTGCGGGATACCTAGGCTGCCACAGAACCTGGTCGAAGACACTTGGGTCTTTGGCCAACCCATTAGGATCACTTCGGGTGAGACTTCAGGCCGTTCTACGGTCTGTCACCAAAAGGGTCAGTGAGCTAGGGGTGTTGTTGGTTAAATACATTAAACCCGAGTCTGCCCATGCAAACCAACATCGACCTTCTCTCATCGGTGCGAAAGGTGCGAGACTGGGACGACTAGCTGCTCACAGTAAGCCTGGTTTAACCATGGCTTCTTCCTCCTTGTTGGTTTTTTTAGGGACAGTCGGGGGTTGGTCTTCACGACCTGTAACCCTCTTGGTTCCTTGGTTAAAAGAGGAATGGATTAGTTCGTTGTTGTTTATGAGTTTAAACCCTTCGTTTTTAATGTGGAATCTTCGGCTGAGGCCGAGACTGTGATTTTGGGTTTTATTTGATTACGGTGTAATATATATATGTTAATGTTTGTACGGGCTATAAAATCCTTACCTTGTAGATCTTGTTTTGGGCCTAAAGGCATAAAGGAGATTAATCTCTTTCCTTTTAATTAACTCCATTGTATACTTCAGTTTTGGTAGGGTTATACCCTGAACTTGAAATTTTAAAGCTGTCTAAACAGTCTTCTTTGAATTCTTTTGTTTACAGTACCGTTCTGAAATAAATTTGTATTATTTGTGTTATAAAATATATTGTTTAAGCTCGGCTTACTGAGCATATCTAAGTTCGGTTACTCAAATTCCTGTAAATTAATATATTTAATTTACCCTCTATAAATTATTAAAATTATTAGCAGCTAGGGTTTCCTGTATATTGTTAATAATGTTTATACTCTTCGAAGTATAAGGTCTTAATGTTTTTACTGGAATTCTTTCTGTAACTATTAGTTAATCTTTGGGTACATAATTTACATTTTAATCAGGTTTGCAATAATAAGATAAGAACATTTCTTTAATTAAATAAAATAATAATAAAAAATAATGTTTCCTATAAAGTATTTTAATAATACACATGTTGTTATTTATTATATCAAGGATGTTGTATTACCTGTGAGTACTATTGTGTCCGAACTTAGTTTATTTTGTAGAGTATAAATAAATAGTACTATGTTATTTATTTCTTATGCCAACTGTACTTAGTACTTTGTAAAAGTTCTCTTGATATTTACTTCATCTTATTATGTTATGATGTTAGTAAAATAAAATAAAAACAATCTACAGACTATCTATGATCTATTTCGTACATATATATTTTAATATTTGTTTAAATTTTTATAAAATATAGAGTGATAACTACAGATCTCGTTCGAGCTCAGCTAGATAAAAAAATAAATGCAGGAACTAGAAAATTTTACAGTTGTATGCAGATTATAAACAAACTAGTTTTCTTATAGAATAAAATCATGGTTTTGTTATTGCTATTTACAAATTATTTTCTATACATTCTATATATAACATTTGAGAAATAGTAGTTGTAGAAAAACAATATTCTTATTCATTCTATTACTACTTATTTTAGCTAGTAGTTTCTTTTCTCGGTTTTCAATAATAATATAGTAAAGTTTCTGGAATAGAAAATATACAGAAAACTTGTCTACCCATCTGAATCTAGTTCTGTTAGTAAAAGGAAATACATCTTCTTTCCGTGTTCTATAATCTAACATAAATGACTTAAATCTACCCTAACTCTACTTCTTGTATAGAATGCTATTGCTCTGACAGATAAATAAAATTATGCATTCTTTTAAACAAACTAACAATTTATGCTATAATTACATCCTACTATCTTTATTTATAATTTCACCCTTGTGTTGGAGTACGGTCTGGTCACACCAGATGAGGAAAAATGCAGGTGGGGTTTAATTTCTCATCAAAAGATTCTAATTACTGAACAAACTCAGAACACTTTCATGACTAAACCTTCTAAGTCTTTACATCATAAACAGAAACATAATATTCAATCATACACAGATATTTTAAACAAAGACTGTTAAATAGCAGAACCTGTTAATGATCTTGGACAACAACAGCAATGGGATGCCATTCCTCCCTACCAACTCCTGGAGAGCGCTCAAACAACGAATCCTCAGGACCCCCGAGCTTGTTCTGATCTCCCTGGCTGGAACTAGGTGCAGCAATAATCAAGTACCAATATTCAAACTCAGTACAAATCCTGAACTTATCAGTAAGTTCTCTCAGCTTATAAGCAGTAACAGACCAAGTTACTACAGATTCTCTCAAAATACTTTCCCATTGTTTTCCATTTTTCCCAATGAATTTCCTGAATAGCATTCCTCCTGAATGATTCTTCTCTGGAAAATATCTGAGCAACCTCAGCTCTATTCATTGGGTACTTTTAAAAGATTGCCTAGGTCTTTTGGGTTAATTTTCATTTATTGAGCCACCTGCTCTGATCCCACTTTCTTGGGGGATCATGACCCCAAATGTAGGGAATTTGCCACCTGCAACATATGAAGTGTTTGAGGATGCTGCCACTTGTCTTTTTCCCTCCACCTAGTTCCTTCCACCAGTTTGACCAGTAACCTCTTATTAACAGCTCTCCCATGCTGTTGTCTCCACTTTTTATTTATTAATAATAAAATATTCAGAATTACATTCCACTTCTTTTGACTCTGCTGAGTCATCAGTTCCTACTTAGCATTAAATTTAACATAATGTCTTAGGAAATCAAATTAAAACAATTAACATTATTTACAAAATTGGGGTATGTGACAATGCTCCAAACAATCTATCTGAAACCTGAACTTCAATCAGCCAAAAACTTGGTAAGTCTGGATGCATATAACCTTTTCATTGCTACAATCATCACTGAAGCATTTTCAGAATTTATAAAATTCAAATACTTCTAGTTGTTAATCACATCAATATTACCAAAACCCATTTACTTCACGCAATCATTATCATACTTTTAAATTACAGGGTACAGTCACATCATTTATGCAATTTAAATGAAATGTTTAGATACTCCTTACTTCACCAGTGGATCATTTGTACCCCCTTGCCCTTCCATGGAGCATTTTACGCAGCCATTGACCATGACTACCTTCTTCATGCACTTACTATCCTGCGTTCACGTCAGCTCTTGAAATGGTTCCAGAATTGTCATCAATTCATCATTTCAACCATTAGTTATTCATAATGGCACATGCACTATCTCTATGCATTCATGCAATGCATCACAACATTTGCACCCATACTTATGTATGCATATCTACAACATTTACTCATACTTTTCATATGCATCCATTCAATGCATAACTACAAGATTTATAAAATCTTTTAATGCATACCCACTCAATGCTACCTTGCATTGATTCAGGAATACTATGCATTCAAACATACCATGCATGGCCTAACCATGACTACTTCATATAGGATGCATGACTATAATCAAGACCATCAATGCTTACTTTCCTTGGGCTACTAAGCTCATAACAACATAATACAGGCATGGCATCTTTCTCTATGAATGCAGTATAAAATTCAAATACCCACATGGTTTGAGACCTCTTGCTTTTACCACTCCATGCAATTTTTATAATTAAACTCTTACCATCATGGGTCCTACTTACACCCTTGACATTACCAGTTTGGTTGGTCTCTTGCAGGAGATTGCAGAAGTTGCTCACCAACTTTTTATTCTGGACTTATTGCCTTATCCCTTTCTCCATAGGGTTTCTAGTCACATTCATCAGCATCAGCAACATATTCAGCCATGTCCATGTTGTCATTGGTTTTTCCACTAATGCCAACATCAATGCAATAATTATCATTAGTGGCTCATTATAAATGTATAATTCTCACTATTCTTACCAACATGTAATATCTTATGCATGCAAGGCATATCCTCGTACATTTCATGTATAAAACTTGTAATCATAATTAGCAAGACAGGGTTTAAGGAAATTTCCCTTTTCAAGTCCCTCATCTTTGCATGGGACTCCTCTTCCACACAACAACTGGTTTGACTTCATGCTCTTGCTACCTCTAGGCATGCAGTTTCCAGATAATCATCCATATTGACAACAGCACATTTCTTTTTCAATAAATCACTAGCACTTTGTTGCTCCGCATTTAGATTCTGGTGACTCTCCCTTGTTCCCTTCTAGATAAGCTTTCCAACGCCTATCCATCTGCTTCATTCTGACCTCGGGTGTGAAAACCACACCATTTCAAAAATGATGGCAAAACATACCACTGAATTTTGATCTGAAATGTGAACTTCAGCCACCTAGAGTTTTCTTCCTTTATAGTCCTGAAACTGCTGAAAAATCCAATGAGAATTCACTGCAAAACCCACTGGAAAACTACCTAGAATTTGCTAAGAAAAATTCCACTTTGAAAAACCCAAAATTTCCTTTAGCCCAGTTAAACCCTTTCCCAACAATTTTTTTGACACTTTGGCTGTCGAAACACCCAACATTCCATAATATCAGACCTTCAGTCCTCTAGAATTCCAGACTGTTCATCGGGTCTCTTTCCCACTATCTTTCTGGAGTTTCAACGATCAAAACGTCTAAGCTTCCGATTTGCATCAGTGGGTTTCCCATCTATTTCCTTCTGGCGGTCAGAACCTCAAGTCACTGTGACATTGGCAGTCGGTACTTCTACCCATTGGAAGGTTAGTCCTCTAGACTTTTGCAACTGCAGACGCACAATCAACTAAACTTTTTTGATGTCCTTCTCCTGCAGTGTCGGCGAATATTTCCACTATAATTTTTCGATCGACGGTCGGAACAACTATCCATTGGAGGTATAGTCTACTAAACAGCTGCAACAGCGGATGCTCGATCAACTATCTTCTGCCAATCGACGCTCTAATCATCTATCATTTGCCAATCACCGATGACCAACACTTAGAATAATTCAGAAAACTTTTTTCTCTCTGTCATTTTTCTCGCGACGCTCCATCGGATATTCCATCTACTATTTTCCGCTGACACTGCGGCGACTCCATCAACTACATTGCACCGCCATTTCGGCGGTCCTCTACGGTTGAATTCTGATAGAAGTTTCCTCTTCGCTTTCATTTCATCAGCTCTCCTTTCCACTAATTCTGGCCGACGTTTCCGGTGCTTTCATCATCTTTTAACCTTTTTCGATTGGTGGCTTGATCCACTAATCATTTTCGAGCGGATATCTTAAGCAAAACTATTACAGCATCATCAGTCAGAACCTTTATCCATCAGAATATTAGTGTTCTAGACTTCTGCAACAGTGGATGCATGAACCACTAACTCCTTCCGATGTTCATCGGCTACCAATACAACTAACTTCTGTCGATCGCCGATGGACGCAACACTTGGAAAAAATTTTGAATTTTCTTCTTGCATCGTCTCTTCCTTCAACTAACGTTCGTCGATCCACTTCACTAGCCTCGGAAGCTTCATATTCTATTCATCGGCGATCCGGTCCTCTAGTCATTAGCGATCCAAACAACTACACTCTTCCGATCGCCGATGATCTCATGCCTTAGAAAAATTTTGGAAAATTTTCCGCTGCGTCGGCTGTCGACACAACTATCCTCTGTGGCATCGGCAGTCGGGGACTCTATCCATCGGAAGGATAGTCCACTAGCCAACCGCAATGGTGGATGCCTAATCAACTAATTTTATTTGACGTAGTTCATCGATGGTTCCATCGTCTATCCATCGACGATGAATTCAACTAATCATCGTCGAAAATTTTTCTTCCCTCCGCCGACGTGTCATCTGCAGCTTAATCATCTAAGCATCGATGATTCGATCAACTAATCATCACCGAGCGTCGATGATTTCATGACTTAGAAAAATTTTGGAATTTTCCTTTAATATTCTCTCCACCGCTTCATCGCCTCAACTGTCTTCTATTCTTCACTGCTTGATGATAGTCAACATCAAAGGATCTTTCAGCTAAGGCGGTTTTCGGCTGATATCCGCCGAAACTGCGGCTCCCACATCCTCTATCCTCCACTGATGACCGACGAACCTTAGAAAAATTGTGAAATGTTCTACCAGCTATCCTCCATCAGGTGGTATTCAAACTAACTCTTCCGCTGTCTCAAAGGACCTTCACACTTAGTCCTCCGATGGGCCGACGGTTCCAATACTTAGAGAAAATTTTCAAATTTCTCAGAATTCTCCTGTCATGCACATATTCCTTCTGATTTCTACTGGGAAGAAGGCAACTTGCCTTTGCTAGCTAACCTTTCATGGCCCATTCAGGCCCATGTTGTAACCAGATCTCTGATACCATTCTGTAACGTCCTGTTGCAGCTGCAATGATTTCCCAAATTTCTAAAAATTTGGGACCCTCCTTTTATTTTTTTCCTTGCTTAGTTTTATTGGGATTGCTTATCTTTACTGCGAGTTTGATTTTTTGAGGTTGATTGTTGATAAAATATCTTTGGATGCTGATGCTACCATTTTATTTTAAGTTTGACTTACGGAGGATTTCTTATTTTTGTTTGAGCTTTGGATCAGGTCCGTAGTCACATACGCAGCCGCTGACGTTGCAGAAGCTAAATAGCGAACAACCTGACCCAAAACCTTGTTTTAAGCCGATGCTCTTTTGTTTCATTTTTTATTTTGTTTCGGTGTTTTATCTTGTCACCATCAGAGCACTAGTGCCTTGTGTCCCCGCTGTTTCGGATGACGATTGACAAGCACTACGATGGAAGTTGTTACCTTTGCCGATCCCGTGGTTTGTTTTGATTCTTGTCGCTGTCGAAGCTGTGTTGGACGTTTGATTTTGGGGATTAGTTTTGTTTGTCTGATCGCCATCATTTTTGTTTTCACAAAAAACCTCGGTCTTTTTGTGTTTCGCTGTTGCGGCTCTGAAGCAGATTAACCATCCGCCTTGTAACTTTTCTTTCGCCGATGCTCATGATCTATTTTGTTGACAGTTCACTTAGCGTTAGTTCTTTTTTCCTTTGATTTTGACTGGTCTACGGAACCATTTGTCCTTATAACTTTCATCGTTGCAGCTTTTCAGCATACTAATAGTCCAAGGCTATAGTCATTTTGAGCCCTGATGTTGAGGTTTTTAGTGTGTGTTTCACCAATGATTTTCATTGTACTGTGGAACTCATAGCATCTTCATCACTCACCATTGCAGCTCTATAGTAGGTTGATCGCGATGCCATATTTTTCCCACCACTCGATTTGCGATGGTTTTTTTTTCGCCAAGTGTTTTCACCGGGATATATATATATATGTGTGTGTGTGTGTGTGTGTGTGTGTGTGTGTGTGGGATTGGGCATTATTCTATTATTATCCTCGTGAACTCGTGCCTGCACTGTGCTTGTCGTTTCGAACTGGGCATTGTACCTAGATGTCGGGATCTCATTCTTGGGTGGCGTTGCCATCGAACTATTGGATTCTCCTTGTCGACTACACAACTCATTGCCAGGTAGGCCAACCATGATTCTAGCCTTTCTGTTGAGTTTTTTGAAACCGGGGTCTCGTTGTTGGGTTAGGTTTTTCCCGCCGTGGTAGATGGGTGTTTTTATTTTGAGTTTGTTTCCTATTGGCATAGTGTGGTCCACTTTGACAGTTAGTAGATGGGGGGGGGGGGGGGGGGTTTCTTGTTTTCCTGAGTGTCTGTTGTGAAAGCCATTATGGGTTTTCAAACCCGGTCCAACTATTTAGGAAATTGGTGCAGACGAGCGTTACGTTGTCTGTACCAATTTTTCTGGGTTTGCGTGTGGCCATTCGGGGGAATATTTCCTTTTCTTTTGCAGTTGGTAGGTTTTGCACTGGTTTTGTTTGGGACGCCGTAAGGGTTGAGTTCATTTGTTTTGGTTTCCCGCATGTTCTGATAGGGTCGTAATTTCGATCATGAGTGGTTTTTGATGGAATTTATTTTTGAGCATGGAGTTAGAACGTATTCTACTGCAGTTGATGACGCTGGGGGTTTTAGTTTTGATCAGACTGGTTTTCTTCACATTTTTTCGTGCTTAGTCTCGCCGATGGAGGTTTTACAATGTTAGTGAAGTTATGATCCATTTTGTCGATAATGATTGATTTTGTTGTGGGCATGACTTAGGATTTTTCAAAAGCTCTCATTTTGCAGAAGTATTTGCTAGTTAGTCCTGGTTTTTCATTTGCATAGATTTAGCTATGGCAAATACGGCAGAGATAAATGCTTATATGGATTTTTCATTCTTTCGAATGCTGATTAACAGCACAAATAGCCTAAAATAATTTTGTTTTGTGATAGGGAAACTATTCCAAAGACGAGACGTCGAAAAGACAGAAAAAGAAAGCTCCTATTGCTAAAGGAGATCCCGAGGTAGAAATTATTACAAAGGTGGAGTACATTTATGAAGATACTAGAGCCACTACCGAGGCAGAACCTGACTACAAGTGGGGCGATATTTATAGACTAATTTCAAACCAAGAAGTGCCTGATACCGGGTTTGAAGAATTAACAATATATGCCAATATTGAGAAGTCTGCCTTGATGAAAATAGCTACCAGACCTGAGCTTTTCCCATGCTCCAAAGTGATTGGATGGATTCTTCCTAGGGCAGACGTGACTACTATGATTCTAGCCAATACTGCCAAGCAGGGCTATGCTGCTTACAGCCCTAGTTATGTCTCATTAGCTTATCACTTACCTCCAGCCCAGGTTTACCTTACTAAAGATTGGTTAAAGGAAATTAACCTAGACCTGGCTGAAACAGTAAAAAAAATGATGATACCTAGTAAGAATTTCCGAACCAGGCCATCAGGGGAATATGACACAGCTACTCTAAGAACACCTTGTAGGTTTATTGCATTAATGCTGAACAAAATTTTTGGGAGAGCCCACGGCAAAAGTTTCAAGTTAGGATGGGCTCCTATTATCTTCTGTGTAGACACCCAAGGGACTGTTTTCAACTAGGAAAACATTGTGTCCAATATTCTCTTAGCTTGCGTTGCTTCAACTCTGGGAGGGTTGTCTCAGAAAAAATCTGATTTCTACATGAGCTCCATATGAATTGATTGTATACTATGCACCATGCCATTTACAAACCTAAGGTTCATTTGGGACAGGGACAGAACCCCTGTGTACATAGCCTACAAACTATTATGGGTACACAAATATTATAGTCATTATAAATAAATTTGTGAACAATTTATTATGCCCTTGTATACGTTGATTTTCTTGAAAGAATGCAATTGTATGTCTGAAGAGGCATTGAAGGTCATTGAGGAGTATGCTAATTAATATTTTGACTGATGAGGGTATGTATATTAGGATGTATGGTTGCTCTAGGTCACCTGCGTTGCTCCCCAAGTATGCCACTGATTTTGTGGTGCATAAAGAAGCAGTTAGGCAGGTTTTTCTGGATGGTATAGGGACTTTTTTGTTCGAGCACAAGAAGGAAACTTATCCTCTCATACCTTTCAGACTGGGAAGCTATAAGTTTTCAAAAGTTAAAAAAGATGCTAAGTTTGTACAGGAATTGGAACATTTTCACTTTGGGGAAATGAACTTCCATAGAAATGATTCTCAGGACAAAGTTGTGGAACGTTGCAAGTAATCCAATGTGCATTTTGAATATACAAACCATTGGGATAAGGAGGAAGAAATTTCTAGAAATGCAGAAAAATATGACTGCATTAAAAAGAAGATTTAAAAAGAAGATCACCACTAAAGGTGGTAAGGGCCAAGCTGAACAAAAGAAAGCTGATGAAGAGGAGGCCAGGAAGAGAGAAGAAAATGCTAGGAGACTAGCACAAGAGGCTGAGAGTTGGCTTAAAAGTGAACAAGAAGCAACAAAGAAAGAAGAGGAAGCAAAGAAGGTAGAGGAAGCTGCCAGAAAGGAAGAAGAAGAAAGAAAACAGAAAGAGGATGAAGAGCTAAAAAAGAAGGAGGCTGAAAGTCTGAAACTAACAGGGTCCACAACAGATCAACAAAATTTTGACCCTGCAGACACTCAAGAAGCGCAAGATCGGGATTACCCTAACTCTCAAGAGCCTGCTGCAACTGCTGGCAGCAATATAGGGTAGGTTGTTGTTTCTGGATTAAGGCTTATACCTTTTGAATAGAAGAAAGCAGAAGAAGTCCCATATTTCAGTACCATATTTTATGACAGAGAAAAAAAGAGGATTGTGAAAAGGACTGAGAAGAAGGTTGAAACAGGTGGACAATCAGGGATGATGGTCACTAATAAGACCTTGGTACATGGAACAGATAAGGACCCAAGACTGACGATCCGAGCTGTAGCAGCACTGATCCACACCTCTGAAGATAATGTAGATCAAATAATGACAGACCTTGAGCAATCAAGGAAAAATGCTTCCCAATTAAAGGACACTCTAAGAAAAGAGAGGGATGAAGGAAACAAATTAAAGAGAAAGTTTGAAGACATGTGAAACAAAATGAGGTCTTCAAAAGCAGAGCTTCAGTCCCTCCAAGCAGACAAGATGTCTTTGGAAGTTGCCATTGAAAAGACGGGAAGAGATGCTCAGGATAACTTAGCAAAATTGCAGCAGGAATATCAAGAGCTAAAGACAAAAAAAGATAGACTAAAAATAGCATATGAAAACCTCCATGCAGAAAGAGACCAATTGCAAAGAAAAGTTGGGGAGCTGGAAATACAAAGGGATACCTTGGAGGAGATAGAAAAACAATTTCAAGTGCAAGCAGAAGACTTTAAAGGAAAAATTGCTTCACTAGAAGCATCTTTGAAAGAGGCCAAGGAACAGCAGACCAATATTCAGCCTTTTAAAGAGCATGTCCTAACACAAAGAAGTAGAATTCACCAGCTACAGGTGTCCATAGAAGAAGAAAGATGCAAAGTCTTGCAGGTAGATAACATATTGGTAGAAATTTTGGAAACTACCTCATATTTTGTGGATAGGTCTCAAGACATTTTGGAAGTCTTGATGGGAAGAATACGAAGGTTGGAGGCCAATGAGAAGATTCCTGCAGACTTACCAGCAAAGGATCAACAAGGCTTAAGGTAGGATTATGACTTGTTGGATTTTGCAATAAACACAACAGAAGAGTTCAAGAAGGCGGTAAAGAAGACAAGAGGAGCTTGCACCGAGTATTGCAGAAGGCTGTTGATCACTTACAACCAATGCCAAGTGGCTGCTGAGCAGAGACTAGATGCATTTATAGAACATGACATGTTCGTAGAAATGTTACAGAGAAAATATCAAGAGGATGAGCAGAGGATTCAACAAGTCAAGGTCCTGGATGAACAGATCTTGAAAGAGGAAGTGGCTCATTCAGCAGTTAGTGTACAGTTGCTGGAGGACCAACTACGCCTAATCTTAGCAAGAATTGAAGTGATTAAAAATCAGGCTGCGAAATTTGAAATCAACATTCGTTTTCTCGAGCCTTCTGAATTTGAGAGTATAGCATCAAAATCCCAAGCATGGAAAAAGTTCCTAAATAATCAAGCGGGGCCCTCTACTTAAAGTGTTTTATTATTTTGTTGTAAATTGTATGAGCACTCAATATAAGACAATTTTGGGAAATGAAACGTTGGGGAAACCCAGGGGTCATTTGGGGTAGCCCAAAAGTTCTTCCTTTTGTATAAGTATAGGAGAATTAGATAGAGAAGTGGAATTTTTCCCAGTTAGACTTGTGAGAACACATTGTAAGAGGAACTATTTCGTTTTGCAATATATAATTACAATTTTTCCTATTGGAGAAAGATTTGGTGGAATGTTCAAATGTTGTGCAAATGAATGATGTTGAAGGGGAACTATTTTGTTTTCAGCTTTTATTCATTAGCTGTGAAATCGTTCTAACTTGTTGAACCTATGTTCTTGTGTGAATGTTCTCTGGTTTATTTTATGATAATTTCCACTATGAGTAATGAATGTTTTCACAATAATGAGCTATCTTATTGTTCATCTATCTATTCATGTTTATGTGTTTTGAATCAAAGAACAACTACCTGTTATTTTTATTAATGCACGAACAATAATACATTACTCATTAAAGGATAATCTCACTCCCTAGGGACATCTTAGTTAGTTTTATTTCATGCCGTGTGTGATTTAGATGCGAGAGAGTTTAAGACGAGAGGTAAGAACCTGCACATCACATTGTGACTACTCCTCATTTTCTTTATCAATCTACATTTTTTAAATAGGCACTTGCATATCATACTTAAATTTAAAACACAAAAATATACGCAGTGGACCGGGCTGCAACCAGTAAAACCCTTTATTTTTGTTACTTGACCTATGTTATCCAAACTGTAAACCAGACGGATTCCCCATACCAAATAGTCACGAGCTAGTTGGGAATGTTGACTGGGGATAATCCCTTGTTGTTGTTTCCTACAATTTCCCAGGCCTCAATAGTTTTTAGCGCTAGAAGGAGGGCTTGAACCTCCGTGCATGGCTGGCCGAGGAAACCTGTTTCCTCGAAATTACTCCACCAGTGATAGTTTTGAAAGCAGTTCATTTCCTAATCTGATTCCTGAAGAAAACATAGAACATTTGTATTCTGTGGACAATGAAGTTGTTAATGATCTGAGAAGACACACTAGGGATTATGTGAAGAAGATTGGAGGATTACCGGTTATCCCTAACTTTTCTAGAAGCGAGTACAAGAAGAAAGACCATCCTGTAGTGTAAGATTCTCTGTTAGTCGGAGATTGGGAAGAACTTGTAGAAACAGCTCTATAGGAAGTTGTTCAGCCTTTGAATCAAATAGTCCTCAATACACCTAACAGTTCAGGAGTCCATGCTCCTATTCATTCACCACCTCACTCTCCACCCAGACTCATGGAAGGTGTAAATGCAAATCAGCCACCTAACCCACCAAATCCAACACCTGCTTGGAAAGCCAGATCACCTTTAAACCTAGCACCTCCTTTGCATGACTTACCTCAGGCTTTTGAGAAGATGCTGCCCAAGTTTGATCCAAGTGAGAAAATTTTAGTATATGACCATTTGCAAAGTTTCTACTTGGACATAGAAGGATTAAAGGCTGGAGAACACGAAGATGTAGTCTGCATACTTTTTCCACATACCCTTAAAGGAGCAGTAGCTTCATGGTATTTTGGTCTACCTGAAAACTCAATCCCAGATTGGGACACTTTTGAAAGGATTTTCAGAAGAAAATATGCATCCCAAAATACCCATGCAGCACTAATGAAAGGTTTAAGCACTTTGAAGAAAGAAAGAAAAGAAAAGGTGCATAATTTTACTCAAAGGTTTTATGCTTATCTTAAGAATTTCTCTGCAACTAATAAGCCCTCTGATAAGGTTCTGATTGAGTATTATACCTCAACTTTGGGGCCTGACTTGGCTATGTTTGCAAAATCCCAAGTTAAACCTATGTTATCATAGACTTATGAAGAAGCTGAAAGAGTAGAGGCTGAAAAAGAAAGCATAGAACATTATCCTGAGCAGTCTGGAGAAAATAAAATTGGGAAGAGAGCCTTATTACTATCTAAACCTAAGGAGGAGAAATCACATGATTTTGAAGGAATGTTAAAAATGATGTAGAAGATTTCCAACAGAATAATAGATTTGGAAAAATAAAAGGAAGCTCAGAAATCCTATAATCCTTACTAAAAGAGAAGAGAGGATGACAATCAATCCAAACCTCCTCCACACAGTCCTGCGTCAATGAACTTAACAGAGGTTGGTATGGATAATTTTGGCACTTTTCACCAACAGCCTCATTCTGAAAAAAGTTGTCCTCAATGAATAAACTCAATGACATTAGTTATGAATCAGTTGGTGGATTCCAAATTAACAGAAGATAATGACGAAGAATAAAAGGGTGGTAAATCCTTAGAAAAACAAGAAAACGATGCCATGGTTTTATGGGACTATGTCTCGCATTTTGATACAGAAGAAAATACTCTGAAACATGAGGAGATATCAGAAACAAATATGCCAGCAAGAAGCTTGGATTTGGTGAATAAAGACAATTCAATACTCTCAAAGATCAAGAAATTGCAAGAGAATTTAAAGAAACAATCGAAGAACAATATAGATGGTGAGGCACCTAAAATTACCATTACCAGCCAAGACCCGAAGAAAATCAACATGCCTGCTAAGACTATTGAAAACCAATTGGGTAATGTCAAGCAAAATCTCAAAACACCTGAAGAACCAGAGGAAGAGCTACCCATAGAAAACCAACCTATAGAAGAAGTTGTTGAAGCAAGTGTGGGAGGAAAAACTAGGTTTAAAACCCCACCATTCCTGCTGACCTTGGAAATTTTAAATCATAAGGTGCACAACTATTTGGTAGATTCTGGGTCATCAGTTGATGTTATGCCACTTGCAGTTTGTAGAAAGATTAATGGACAGCCTAAACCTACTACCTGGGAGGTTACTCAATTAGACAGGACTAATGTGAAAGTAGTCAAGGAGATGGAGGATATTCTGATTCGTTTATCTGCAAATGAAAATATATGTCAATATATTGATATTGTGGTAGCAGACATACCTGATGGTTATGGAACTATTTTGAATCGAGACTGGTCAGCAAGGTTAAAGGGGTATTTTGCTTCGAATTGGTCACATTTGTGGTTGCCTCATAAAGGAATCCCAAATCAGATCAAAATATTAAGAGATCCCATCATGAAACACACTGTCACAAAACTGGAAGAAAGAAATGAATCAGTAAATTCTGTATTGGGAAATTATATGATTGAACTTGAACTGGGACACTTTGCATAAGAAGAAGCCAGAAACCTATCAGACAC
Organism: Pseudotsuga menziesii; assembly: GCA_001517045.1. Classification (NCBI taxonomy): domain Eukaryota; kingdom Viridiplantae; phylum Streptophyta; class Pinopsida; order Pinales; family Pinaceae; genus Pseudotsuga; species Pseudotsuga menziesii. The sequence continues at coordinate 123,798 of LPNX010739820.1, forward strand.
CCAACCCGATCTCCTTCAATATTCACAAGCTGATGAGAGTGATTGTAAATCAATAGATGTAGTTTTTGTTTCAAGAATAGTAGAATTAAATAATGGTTAGGTATTTCTCATTTGTAGTCAAGCCCAGCCCCTTATGATATAAGTTGCTAGATCTATAAGGGTGGGCAGAGAACTGGCCATTTAGTGGATTAGTTCTCAGATTTTATTTGTCTTGGTTTTTATTTCTAAATGACTTTGCACATAAATAAATTGATTTGGTTGATTGATGTTTGTTTGCAGTTAAAATTTAGTTTTGATTTCAATAAAAGAGGCAAACTTTTGGTTTCATGGAAAGCATCAAAGTTCTGGATTAATTGAGAATTTTGGGTATAAGACTATATCTTATTGTTTGAATCTGATGGAATTTCTTCTAGTAAGTAGTTTTCCTAAATGGCCATTGTTACGGAGAGAAATTCCTATGGCTTGGGGTACCACAACAGACAGCTTGACTCCAGAAATCGATCCTTTCCAATATGCAATAGAAATTAAATATCTAACACTAAAGGATCATACCTCGTACCTTATTCCGAACGGTTGAAGTAGATCCCCGTTGAGCTTTCCTACTTCAGCTTGAATTGATAAATCACTTCCTCAACAACAAGTAAACAAGACAAGCATACTATATATATTGGTGTTAGATCAATTCTAGCATATATAATCAACAATGTATAAGCATTTGAAATCATCCATGGATAGAATATTCATTCAAACATACATTATTGGACAGGAAGAGATATTTCTATTAATATAAAATCAGATATTACAATGGACACAACCTCTGTCGGCACGTCTGCGAATTGGAGAAACTGAATCCCCCACTTGGGCCTCCACCACCTCAATCCTCCATCTCTCGATAGCAAGCTCGCAAGCAAAGGCAAGCTTGGGAAGAACACAAAAGTGATCCAAGGGACAAAGGGATGCAGACTCAAGCACAAGTTCCAGCAACAATGGACTATAGTTTCTTTACTCTCAATTCTCTCATATGCCTTCAATGTACCAAAGAGTTCCTTATATAGATTTTCAAAGGGGTAATGAAAAGTCAAATCCAAGAAACTGAATCCCCCACTTGGGCCTCCACCACCTCAATCCTCCATCTCTCGATAACAAGCTCACAAGCAAAGGAAAGCTTGGGAAGAACACAAAAGTGCTCCAAGGGACAAAGGGATGCAGACTCAAACATAAGTTCCGGCAACAATGGACTATAGTTTCTTTGCTCTCAATTCTCTCATATGCCTTAAATGTACCAAAGAGTTCCTTATATAGCTTTTCAAAGGGGTAATGAAAGGTCGAATCTGAGCGATCTCAAGGCATATGGAAGGCCAGGAGTCAAGTGAGTCGGATCCATGTCAAGGTGTTGGGGCCTGGAAATTCACAGGCGACAACAGTAAGGGATTCTCCCCAATCAACGTTCCCAACTAGCCCATTGACTGTTTGTTATAGGGAATATGTCCGGTTTGCGGTCCGGCTACCGTAGGTCAAGCAACAAAACAAAGGTTTTACCGGTTGCGGCCCGGTCCACCGATTTTTTGTATTTTGACTTAATGTATGAAATGCAATGGCCTACTTAATAATGCAGGATGATGAAGATGCGGGGAGTGTCACAATGTGATGCGCAGGTTCTTACCTCTCGTCTTAGGCTCACACACATATGCAAGAATGAAACAAACTAATTCTCTATCTAACTACCTATCTATCCACCTATCCCTGGGGAACCAGAATATGATTTATTTATGAGTACTGTAGATTATTCATGCATTATAAACAGAAATTACAGATAGCTGATATTTTTCTCTACAACACATGAAAGATTAAAGATATTTCAACAATCAGGTAGACAACTGTTTCATAAGCCACATACATTACTCATAGTGGAAATATTCATGAAATAAACTGGAAAACATTCATACAAGAACATAGGTTCAGTGAGTTAGAACGGTCTCACAGTTAATGGACATAAAGCTGAAAACGAAATAGTTCCTCTTCAACAAATCCATAGCACAACATTTGAATATTCCACTAAGATTTCTCCAATACGCAAACTATAATTTTTTATTGCAAAAGGAAATAATTCTTCTTACAATATATCTCCACCAGTCTCACTGGGAAAAATCCCCCCCTTCTTTCTTCTTAGTCTATTACATTTATACAAAAAGAGTGAAATGGTTGGGCTGCCCAAAGTAACCTTTGGGCTTCCCAACCTTTCATTTTCCCAATGTTTTACTTTTCAAACGTCCTTACAAAATATTACAAAATACAAAGGTGACCCATCCCTTACGAAGAGGGCCCCACTTGGCTTTCTAGGAACTTCTTCCACGCTGCAGCTTCACTAGCGATGCCTTCAAAAGTGCTAGGCTCCAAAAACTGAATATTTATCTCAAATTTCTCGGCTTGATTCTTAATAGCCTCGATCCTTGCTGGGCTCAAACGAAGCTGATATTCCAAAAATTGTACACTAATGGCTGGGTGGCCCACTTCATTTTTCAAAACTGGGTCATCAATGGCCTTGATCTGTTGTTTTCTGGCCTCTGCATCCTGATATCTACTCTACAATATCTCTATGAAGTTTTCATGGTCTGGGAACTCATCAAGCTTATGTTCAACGTCTGTCTAACACCGGTTGAATGTATTAAGGAGCCTCCTGAAGTATTCTGAGCATGCTCCCTGCATCCTTTTGACGGTCTTCTTGAAGTCTTCTGTGGTGCTGACAGCGAACCCTACTAGGTCATGATCTATTTTTAGGGCTTAATGGTCTTTGGCTGGTAGCTCTACTGGAGTCTCTGCATTGTTCTCCAGCCTTGCCATTCTGGCATTCAAAACTTCAATAACATCCTAGGATCTGTCAACGAAGTAGGAGGAGGTCTCCATGATTTCCCCTAACCAGTTGTCAATCTGAAGGACCTTACACCTTTCCTCCCCTAGAGCAATCTGTAGCTGGAGCATTCTAGATTTATGGGCCAGGATATGTTCTTTGAATGGCTGGAGCAACGAAGAGATTTGTTCCTGATATTCCTTTCTGATATCTTGGAAGTGCATATCATTGGCTGTCAAGATGATGTTCTGCTGCTCTTCTAGCTCCTCCACCTTTGCTAGTAACTGCTCTTTCTCCTTCTTCAACTCTTGATCTTCTGCTCGCACGTGCTCAAGGTGTTCTTGTGTAGTCTCCTGAGCCTGTCTCTCTTCATGTAGGGCCTGCAATTCAGCTTCAGCAATCTTCATCTCCCTCTGTAAGTGTTCAAATTTCTGCTTTAACCTATTTCCTTCCTCTCTCTCTCTCTTCAGGGTATCCTTCAGCTAAGCATAAGATTTCTTGTATGACTCCAGTTCAGTCATCACCTTGTCTATCTTATCCTCTGAGGCGTGTAGTATTGCAGTCCCGGCCCTCAGGGTAAGCCTTGGATCTAGGTCTGTCCCTAGCATAATAGCCGTATCTGTTATCATTTTTCCAGCCATTCCTTCTGCTTCTACCTTCCTTTCTGTCCTCTTCATTATTCTCTTGGTGGCCCTATCATAATAAACAGTATTGAAGTTAGGGACTTCTTCTCCCTTTTTCTGGACAAAAGGGACCAACGTGAGAGAGGGGACCGTGGGTGTGCTGGCAGCAGGTGTTTGAGAGATTTGAACCTCGGGCTTTTCCTCCTCTTGGGTCTGTTCTACTGCTGTTTCAGAAGCTGACTGCTGTATCAACTTTATTCTTTCAGCTTCCTGCTCGCGGAGCTCCTTATCGAGCTTCCTCTTTGCTTCCTCAGTTGCTTATGTTTCTTTGGCTGCTTCTTTTGCTTTCTCAGCTGTTTCTTGGGCAGATTTTCTTTTCTCTTCTTCTTCCATATGCAACCATTCTGCAACCTCCTTTTCCAACCTCTGGGCTTCTTCATTTCTCCTTTTATCCCCTTCATCCCTTTTTTGCTCATCCCCCTTTCCACCTTTGGTGGTAATCTTTTTCTTAAATCTTCTATTCAGTGCCATCATGTTAGGGGCATTTCGGAAGACAGATTCTTCCTTATCAAAGTGGTGAGTATACTCAAAATGTACTTTGTGTTCTTTACAATGCTCCACCACTTTACCATGAGTATCATTCCTTCGGAAAGGCATCTCACCAAAATGGAACTTCCCCAATTCCTCTATGAATTCAATAGCTTGTTTCACCTTGGTGAATTTGTAGCTACCTAGCTTGAATGGTAAAGGAGGGTATGTGGTCTTCTTGTGTTCGAACAAGAAACTACCTATTCCCTCAATGAACACCTACCTGACTGCCTCTTTATGGACTATATAATCCATTGCATATTTGGGTAGTAGTAAAGGTGTCTTCGATCCTCCAAACATTCTGAAATACATGCCATTGTCAGTCAAGAAATAGTCCGCATGTTCTTCTATTACCTGCATGGCACCTTCTGACATATAGTCACATTCCTTCCGGAAAATGAGCGTGTAGAGTGGCATAATGAAGTGCTCACAGACCTCTCTGTAATGGCTATGGTACTGGTGAGCCCACAATGGTCTATAAGTGGTATACACAGGCATTCTTTCCTTGTCCCAGATGCACTTGAGACCGGGGAAGGGCTGGTTACACAATATGTAATCTATCAATATTGAACTCATGTAAAATTCGGACCTTTTCTGAGCTTCTCCTCCCAAGGCTGCGGCCAAGCAAGAGGAAATACTGCTTGATACAAGGCTGGCCCAATTGAAGACTGTTCCTTGGGTTGCCACATGAAAGATAATAGGTATCCATTCAAGCTTGAAGAGTCTGCCATGAGCTCTCCCAAAGATCCTATTTAGCATCAGAGCTATAAACCTGTAGGGAGCCCTCAAGCTCACTGTATCATACTCACCGGTCTGTCTATATCGGTAAAGCTTTCCCTGCAAGAGCATTTTCTTAATAGTTTCCACCAGGTCCATTCTGATGCTGTCCAGCCAATCGTCAGATAAGAAAACCTGGGCTACTGGTAGGTGATAGGCCAACACCACATATCCAGGGCTAAATGAAACATAGCCCTGTCCTTCAACGTTTCCTATGATCATTGGGGTTGTATCTACTCGAGGAAAAATCCAGCCAATTACCTCAAAGCATGGGAACAACTCTGGTCTGGTGGCAACTTTCATGATAGAAGATTTCTCTATGTTAGCATAGATAGATTCTTCTTCGAGGCCCATGTCGAGAACCTCCCTACGGGAAATCAATCTATATATTTCACCCCATTTGTACTCGGGCTCAACACCAGAAACACATTGAGTGTCTTCATATATGTATTCAGTCTTTGTTTCAGCTTCTGCTTCTGGCACTTCTTCCACCACTAGGGCCTTCTTCTTTTGTCTTTTGGACATGGTGGATTCAAATTCTTCCTACCATATATAACATTGTAACATTGAGAAATTCAAGGTGCATACATTTATATGACAGTGTGCAGCATTTTATTCTTTCTAGGTATACCATGACAGCAACTAGTCGATGAAACTAAGATATAAGCTTGCATAACCTGAATGACCAAATGCACACTATTTAGTGCTCTTGTCTATATCTTAGCATGATGCAAAACATTGCTGTATGATGTTAAATCATTCCATCAACCATCTTCTAGACTGCAACAACTACATGCATATGCAAAGTGCCATTTTCATGTGTTTAATGTGATAACAAGTAGAGAAACAAATGCATGTATGTACAGCCCAAAAATGCCCTGACTATCAGAACTACTAAAACTAGTGCGCAGTATTCTATGACCTTATCTATACCTAGCATGAAGCAAACTCAGTCCTGTGCAAAAAAAGTGGGCAATCTACTACTTCTGCATGATACTAAACACTTTATCAATCATATTTGAGCCAGCATTAAATCTACATCATTTCGCAATGTGTCGTTTCTCCCATGAAAACAATCCATAAAGCAAATGCATGTATATCAAATGAAAGGTATAGCATTCATCAATTTGGTCTATTGCACAGCAAACAAAGAAAAGGGTTGAATGTATCTAGATCATGCTAGCCGCCTATGTTTTCCAACATCAAACATTTTAACAATAAGACCCAGCAGACATAAAACTGACGAAGACTCATGCGGGTATTACTGTCATTTTACTGCAAATGGCGCTTCGATTAGAACCATTATCCATGAGATTCCCGTTTAACAAACTAAAACAACACATATCCCCTCTAACCGGCTAGGGTTTTAAACGACTGAGCACAAAAGGGCTGCGCGGGACGGCGTGAGCAACACAGGCTGGGGTTCGAGCAGTGCGGGTAAAATAAGGGTTGTAACTGCAGTGAGGACTAATAGGTATTTTAAGAAAAATGCCCATAACCCCCCCCTCCTGTGCAATCATTAGCACCCAGGGCAGCTTGGTGCAGACGGCGCAACGGCCGTCTGCACCAAGCCCCTATTGGTAATGTGCAGGGCTTGCAAATAGAGGCCGCGGGCCAAGATAATATGTTCATGGGTTAAAAATTCCCCCCGCTGGTAGTCCAGCTTAAAACTCCCCCTACTTATATAGGCATGAAAAACAACGGAACCGGAAACCTACCGGGGCAAACAAACCATCGCAATCCAAACTGACCACACAAAACCCTACCGAATGTCACAACAGAACGGGAACATGTGAATAGAACCTACCTGGCACAGATGCGCAGCCGATGTGGAGATAACCGCCGAGCATGGTGAAGACACCTGGACCGAAAGTACTGCAAACAGAGAACAGGCGAGCGCGACAGATAATGACAGAGCCCACTAGTCGAAAATACTGAAATGATAGACAAACCCCGTGACCCGCTCATATATATACAAAGTCAACATGGCGGGTGAAACCATACACCGGACGTCAAGGAGCTTGGATCGGAGGGAGAAAGTGAATTTCCCTCCGCCACGGCGGATGGCTCAATAATAAAAACATCCATAACGGCAGAGGTGTATGGCGAGAAAAAATATATCGGATGTCGGCAGCAAGGTTGACCGAAAGACAAAAGAAACCTCCTCCGTAACGGTGAACCGGTAAGGCGAAACAAAAACCAATGATCGGACGTCGGATGGATTTTAGGATCGGGTGATGGAAGCCAACTTCTACCCACAACGGTGGAAACTCGAACCGTGGAACCATCCGCAACTGTGGGACCCAATGACTTAAAACAATAAAGGATCGGGGGGAAAAGAAACAGCTTTCCTTCCGCAACGGCAGAAATAAAATGCAGATACCATCCGCAACAGCGGACAAGGAAATAATCATACCTTCCGACACACAACCAAAAGTCACCCGCAACGGCGGAAAACGAGAAGGCAAAAACCTCCGCAACGGCGGGAAAGTCAATTGAACAAACTTCCGATTCAAAGTGGCTTCAAAGGTAATCAAAGATAATGATAAGGCTTGATAAAAATGTAAACTTTTCAGCACTAGAGAGAAATTCAACAGGTGATAAACCACTTCAAACATAAGCAACTCTTTTGGAAAATTCTCAGACCAAATCAAAGAAGAAGCAAAAATACTAAGCAAAAAGGAGGGTCCTAAATGTTTTTGGAATTTTGGGAAATTGTTGCATCTGCAACACAAGGAAAACTCCAAAAGGATTTGGGTTATGCACACATCCCGATGTACATGGTTTTAGGGTTCAAACCCGCGTATATATGCGATTAGGGGTTTAAAAGTTGCGTGTATGAATTTTCACATGTTTATAGGGATGGTCAAGGAAACATCAAAGGACAAAAAATGGTCCAAGGGGTCTAAGGAGTCTACAGAGGGATAGGGGAAGGCCATACAAGTGTGATTCACCTGGAGTGGTAAAATCAGCTATAACAGATGCCCCCTAATGTGTGAGGTCAGAGGGGTCATACGCTGGCCGAAATACATTATTAGTCCATCCCAGAAGTGGAGTGATGAAGGATCCCAAATGGAATACCAACCACCCAATCAGCATAGTACAATGATACAACTATGCATATAACTACAAATACATATAGCAGTCCCAGATACATAAGAGTACAATGGCCATGAATAGGCATGATACAAGATATCACATAAGTGGTCATCGCCATGTACAATACACATAGATCAGAATCTCCAGAATGAAGATATACAAAAGATCATGATCTCCATAATGGCTGAAGATATATAATGGATCAAGATCTCCATAATAGCTGGAAATGTCTGACATATACTGGAATCAAGTCACGAGAGTTGAAATCTCATGAAAACTGGCACGATCGAGGAGCTAGCATATAAAATATGCCACTAAACTGGAAGGTATTATACACAAACTGCTACGAGTACATGTCCTACTATGTGAATAGAGGTGTCCAGGTCGAACATAGTAGTCCATCGTCTGATTACCGGTCATTGATGTATACCATTAACAGACGCGAGATCACCCACCGATAATGAAAATGGGAATCAAGGTACTAGAGTGCAAAATAACAAGTGTGAATAAATGTGTTGAGGTTGAACACTTGAGAGGATCCATCGATCAGGGGACATTGATGTATTCCCAAAGACTGTTGATGGCGAGAGACCCTGTCACTGATGACTGCAAGTCTCAAGGCACTCAAAAATGACACTAGATTCCAATCCCAAAATAAATAATCTGAAGTCGATGGGATTAAATCCGCTGGAAGGAGGGCATTAAGGCATCCCCCATCATCCAACATGAGGTACTCAGCAAAGCTGTATAATGTGGAAGGAATCGATCATAAGGTGCACTAACCAGTAATTGTATCAAGAATTGCTGACATGCAAAGTCAAGATAACTGAGGAATGGCCGAATCAGGTTTCAACTTTCTTCGAATAAGAGCATAACGGGGAATGGTGACTGAATAAAGGTAGCATAGACTCGATATAAAACTGGGACATCTCTGCGACACAGGAGGCATAGACAGAGGCTCCATGGGGACTGGAAGCTTAACCAGTCAGTGGAGATAAACTCAGACAAACAAGTACAGCTCCTAAAGTCAAACTATAAACCCAACCAACGGATGTGATACACAATGCTCTATTCGAAGGCGACACGAATCGACAGCTGCCAAAGATAACATCTTTCCTTGTCCAACTTTTTGGTTTTTTGATTTTTTTTTGGACTTTTTCAAATATTTAAAAATATTGAAAAAGAACAAAACTACTTTATAGTTACAGACTAGGAGGAGACAAGTGTCATAGGGGAAAACAAACTAGTTCCAAGCAGTGGAACATACCTATGCTCAATGCAAGGATACATGTGTAGGATAGTGACAGTCAGGGGGAAATCCCCTTCCGGTAAAAATAGGGAATCAAGCTGCAAAGGATATATAAAATGGCTCTGCATGGCTAGACATGAGACAAGCTCGGGCTATATGGCTGAAAATCAATGTCAGGGAAGCCGGCATAAAGCTCAATAAGGCAGGCAAAGCTCATGATAATGCAATTACAACTTGACATAAGGGAGTCATGAGGGAAATAGGCCAGCAAAAGATCAAGAGGAGTATGAGGCTCTTGTGAAATGTCATGGAAATACTATACAATGAACTCCCACACCCTAAGGGACAAAACATCAGCATGGGCACCAAATGGAAATAAGGCGCTAACTAGGGTACCCATGTAAGGTCAAGCTCTACCACTCATATCATGCCACTTCTAAAACAACAAGAAGGTTCTGTGACATAATAGAGTGGGTTCGTACCTAAGGCTGTAATGAAACGGTCACAAGGTCATGCAAAATGCAAACGGTGATGAAATCTAACCTATATGCCAGTTTAGACATGATACCTGAGATCGACACGAACAGGTCAATCCAACGGCTGAAACGGCACTCAAAAAGGTCTCCTACATCATAAATTAGTCCAAAAATGGTCCAAAAGGATTAGAAATGGTCCAAACTATAGGAAAGGGGATAAAAAATTTCAAAAATTTGAAAAATTTCTATAAATAGTAAAAAATTCAAAACATTATAAAACATTTGAAATTTTTACCCATTTGAGCTCAAATTTTCAACAGCGAATTCTAGGAGATCCAGCCGGTGGAATCCGCTACTGTTTCTTCCAGGTACTTACCCATGCTCTACTCTTCCATTTTGATGCAATTTTTGTCAAATTCCAAGGTGATTTTGGATTTCTAGGCCATTCCAAAATAGGCGTTGCGGCCCACGCGAAAATCGAGGGTTTTTCCACATATAGGGCTGGATATACATGGAAAATGCCCTCACAGTCGTGTACATATGCAACTGTTTTGCAAACAGTCGTGTATGCAACCGCGCATAAGGTTTTTTAAGTGTTCTAATGGGTAAACTTCCAATTTTTTATGCAGGATGGTCCTAGAATGGAAAGAACGCGAACATGGTGATGTAGAAGAGGCAATAAGGGCTGATCTAATGGCTCAACAAGCGCTACGTGCATGTGGGCTCTACAAATTTTGGTGTCTTGGTGGCTTAAGGGCCAAACCAAGACTATTGCAGATGCTGGTGGATTACTGGGATCCAGATTCAAAGTCATTCCAGATAGATGGGATGTCCCTCACTATAAAGGTGGAGGACATATACTTTATTACTGGACTTTCCGGATGGGGGGAGGTACTGAACCTACGTTCTCGTGGGCCTGGAGGTGGTCTGACTATAGATGAGTACATTACATTGTACTACTATCCAAACACGAAGAAGGTGGGGAGTCAGATCCCAACTAACTCCATACAGGTGCTGGGCCTAAATGCCATCCTATTGACATTGGGAAGGATAGCAGGCTTGGCTTCACTCCACCAGGCCTCGCGGCCTCTAACGTTCTATGCAGTGGAGTGCATGAGACCCACGGTGTGCGATTGGAGTACTACACTACTGGGCAACATGAAACACCAGCTCAGTGAGTGTAAGATGGGTAGAGTGCGAAACTTTGGTTTCAGCAGCATATTGAGCACATTTTTCTTCGAGCGTGTTCCAGGATTGAGCCCCAGAGTTGACGTTCCTCTACACGGGGTTCGAGATCCGGCCCAACGGCGTTGGGCATATGAAATGCATAGACTGGGTAGAGGTAGGGTGTCCAACCCCTATCCAGCTGATTTCTTTTCGTCGTGGCGACGACAGATAGTTTCCATCGATGACTACCCCTATGCGGGGATAGATTTTCGGGGGGACCTGAACATGCTGCTACCACCAGGATCGGTATACGGTGACATAGGTAACGAATCTCAACCCTCTCTTTAAATTTTTAAGTTATTTAATTTTTTTGTGTTTTCTGATGATATGGAATCAAAAGACATGTTTTTGGGTGACAATACATAGTGACATCTACCATATGCATGCAGATGTGGGACCATGGCGTCCTGAAGGCTTCCCTTGTCATAGATGGAGGGGAAGAGGAGATGATATCACGGGTGTGGATGCGAAGCAGATGCTCCAAAGCATTCATACTAACTTTGTGAGGCTGACACACAGAGTTCCCATGGCGCAAGTTGAGGACTTACCTGAGGCCATGCAGCGCTAGGTGGTGGGTGTACCACAAGCATGGGTGCAATTATTTCGACGGCTAGCTAGAGCTGTAGTGACATTCCATGATCACAACCCCCTTCCTCCTCCACAAGCTTAGATACTTGGGAGTGATACATTTTGTATTGTCGTGTATTATATTTTGGTGGCTTGAGAGCCCCATTTTTGTATCATGACACTATGTATTACCACATTTTGGATGTTTATAAAAAAAAATTATGATGATCGGTTGATTTATTTACATGTGTAAAAATTTGTGTTTGTGATGAATTTATTGTGTATGAAACAAATTCCAATCTAACACGTAGTTAGCATACGATTCAGCAAATTGATTATTAATTCTTGGAATATGTATGTATGTTATGTTGTCAAATTTCGATTCTAATAATATCACACGTAAGAATCTTCTTAATAACGTCAGATCTCTAACATGGTACAAACCATTAATTTGTGACACTACTAACTCCGAATCAAGACGTACCTCAAGAGAGAGAACGCCATGTAAAATGGCATCCCGTAGAAGCTTAATAACAGCACTATATTCAGCAACATTGTTTGAAAATGGTCGTACACATACGCCTCTTGAAGACAATACCTGACCCATAGGAGTATAAATCACCCAAGCAGCAGAGGCTGAGTGTTGAGTGTGATGACTCACACCATCCACGAATCCTATGTAGGTGGAATATTCCATTGACATCTGCCAAAAGAAACGGAAACTAATCACAAACCCGATCACTATAAGAAAAAGACCTACCTATGCAAAAATGTACAATTATATACAATAACCAGCCTTGGCTGAAAATCATGCATAGTACTTTTTGAGATAGAGCCCATTCCTAGGCTCCGCCAAGGCCGTTCCCTCATAATCCACTAACTCATAAGCTCCCTTCTCTAACACACATTTGATGACGTAAGGACCATGCCACATGGGGTTAGACTTTCCTACCCCCAAGGGTTCTTTCGGTTGATCCCACAAAAGGACCAAGTCTCCCTCCATAAAACTCCTTGGATGGACAGAATTATCGTATTGGACCTTTACGCGACGTTTATTTACTTCTAGAGCCACCAAGGCATCTCGACACTGCTCATCAAGTTGCTCAAGGTGGACCAAACGCTCCTCCAATGGTGAAGTGTCTGGTAAGAGCTCTATGGAATCTCGCATTCAACCGACAATACTAACTCCACTCCATGTACAAGTTGATATGGTAAAAAACCCATGGCAGTCTTAACAACAGTTCTATACACCCACAAAGCAGGATATAACATAATGTGCCAATTATTCTTCCTTTGTGTGATGGTTCGTTGGAGAATGGATTTGAGTGATTTGTTCACTACTTCTACCTGTCCATTTTCTTGAGGGTAGTAAGAGGAAGAATGCACTTGTTTGTACCCTAACTTTGATGCCAACTCTTCCATCATACGATTCTAAAAGTGTGAGCCATGGTCAGTGACAAGCTCTTTCGAAATCCCAAACCGAGTAATAATTTGGTTGAATACGAAGTGTGAGGCTGTCTCACCATCGGATTTAACTGTAGGCATAGAATCAGCCCATTTATTGAAGTAATCAACAGCCACTATGATATGATGATGCCCCCAAGCTGAAGCTGGGTTGCAATCCATAAAATCAAGCCCCCACTTAGTGAAGGGACCGGTGGTGATGATGGGATGTAACGGGGTAGGTTTCGAGCACATATTATGTGCAAACACCTAGCAAGGGTGGCACCCCTTGACCGCATATACACAATCCTTAAAGATCAACGGCTAGAAATAACCCACTCTTAAGATTTTTTGGGCTATAGAAAGCCTAGATAAATGACCACCACATGCCCCTCCATGGCAATCATTCAGCACTACCTCAGCCTCCTCATGGGTTTAACAATGTCGTAAAATGGAATCTACCCCATGGAAGTACAAAGTGTTATCCACTATGAGGTAATCCTTAGACACGTGACGTAATCATTGTCATTCATCCTGTGAGAGGTGAGTAGGGAACTTCAATGTTTGTAAATATATAATGATATCCCCATACCATGGGTCTAAAGTTGAGATTAAGAAGATGTGTTCATCGATAAATGTATCTTCACAAACCAACTTCTCAACCTCGCTTGGGAAATCCGATATAAGCTCTGCAAAAATTAACGATTTCTTCAATTTTTCCAAAACAAACTCGAGATCGAATTCTTGCAGGATGACAATCCATTTATTATATTTTCCCCCAATCATCCTTCGAGTGAGGACGAATTGAAATGGATTGACATGGGCTACAACCAAGGTCTGGCGAAGGATAATATAATGTCTCAACCATTGAACCGCATGTACGGTAGCTAAAGCAAGCTTCTCAACATGAGAATAACGGATCTCCACGTCAACAAGATTTCGGTTCAGATAGTATATGACATTCTCTTGGAGCTCCTCATCCTCTTGAACCAAAACCATACCAATCGTCTCCATGGATGCGGCCACATAAAGTAGAAAATCATGGCTATAGTCTGGGGGACTAATCACCGAGGCCGATGCTAGGGATCGCTTGAGCGCATCAAAGGACTCCTGGGCTCGCTCATCCCAACAAAAGGTGGTGTCATTCTTCAAAAGAAGTATGAAGCCTCTAGTCAAATTGGAAAAATTGAAAACGAATCTCCGTAAGAAGTTTTCCATGCCTTGCAAACATTGAAGATGACGAATATATTTCAGGGGAGACAACTAAAGTATTGCCTTTACCTTCAAAGGGTCAACTCTTATACCCTCCTTAGAAACGATGAATCCTAACAAGTGACCTGACTTCACACAAAAGATGCACTTGTGAGGATTTAACCTAACCAAATAATGGCAGCATCTTTCGAACACCAATCTCAAATGATAGGAATGATGCATTCTCATATGAGAATGAGCAACAAGGTCATCCAAAAATACTTCGATAATCGATTTGAGATCATGGAATATCAAGGTCATGGCCCGCTGAAAAGTAGCTCCTACATTCTTAAGTCCAAAAGGCATTTTTCGATATGCAAAAGTTCCCCAAGGACAAATCAATGCAGTCTTATGTTGGTCCTCAGGTTTAATTTGTATCTGATTATATCTAGAAAAGTCGTCCATGAAGGAAAAAACCTCACTACCTGCACACTCATCCAAAATCTGATCAATAAATGGTGTGGGGAAATTGTCCTTAGGACAGGCACCATTCAAATCATGAAAATCAGTACATATGCAGATCACTCCCTGCTTTTTATCCACCGGAATAGGGTTTGAAACCCACTTCGTCAAGGGAATGGGATAGATAAAATGAGCTTTCAACAGTTTATCTATCTCTACCTTAATCGCGGGTGCTTTCCTAGGATTCACTACACGCAAGCGTTGTCGAACAGGCTTAGCATTGGGATAAGTCTTAATCTCATGTTCGACAATGCGAGGGTCGATACCTGGCATTTCATCGTAAGACCAAGCAAAGATATCACAGAATTATTTAAACAACTTGGTGTATTCTTGAATCTCAGGATGGGAACATTCTGCCCCAATATAGACATTCTCTATCCTGCTAAGATCGCGAGAGATATTGATAGGAATTGTTGGAGATATATTTGCCATGTTTCCATCAGCCATTGGACCAGGAGAGCTTAATGGAACCATAGGACTACCAATTGTCTCACAAAGAACCTCCATAAAGTCCTCACGCTCCAAGCAATCAAGCTCGGGAAGAAAGTAAGATCTATGATGGAGCTCTTCCCATGGTGGCTCAACTCCCGACATGGCCTCAATAATCGCTTAATCTAAAGGGAAAATACTATCAAGGTAGTCATGCGCATGCGAAGACTGTATTGCCCATGTAGGCAGCACATAAGGGTCCTCCTCCTCCGTCCACGAATGGGAAGGACTGGGCTCTGCAACACACTCAAGATTAGCTTGATAAGCTACCATAGTTGCAGGTAACGGCACGTCCATCACGATGGGCTCACTCAAAGTATTCAGTGTAGGAAGAATCCAAGGATCTTCCATATGACTCGTGCAAAAAGAAATCGATCTTATAGATGTCGAAGCCTCACTGAAACTAGACCCTATCATAAGGATAGGTGCAGGACAACTAAAACTTCCCATGAGGGATGGATACATGCCCACACCCACACTCCTAGTTGCCGGCTGAGAGTGCTCTATGATCAGGATCAAAGCTCTCGAAGATGCGGCAACTAACGGATTCTTGAATGATGTTTGATCAATCGTGACTATCTTCCCATTAAATGTAAAGCATACAACATGAAATAGGGAAGAAGCTACGTCTTGCATACTGTACATCCAATTCCTACCTAGCAAGAGATTGTAGTCAAGGGGCGCATAAACCACCTCGAACTCTATCGCAATGGTCTTCCCTCCCAAACAGACCTTAAAGGAAGGAAGGATCCCGTGTGGCCTAAATGATCTCCCATCAAACACAGTTAACATGGTCGTGGATTTAGACAACTCAGGGGAACCTAAACCCTTCCAACATGATAAAGACATCACAGAAGCAGCAACGCCTTCGTCAATAACAATGTGCTTGACGTTCATATTAAGACATTCTACGTGAATAAAAAGAGACACATAGCAAGGCAAGTGAGGCTGAATTCCTACGGTTTCAAATTTAATCATGGAGTGAGAATTATCATCATTCACACCAAGGGCAGAAAGAAAAGCCTTCCTTTGCGAAGGACTAATCTGAAGCACTTCCAGTGCAGACATCGCACAAGGAGTATGGTCCAAATCCTCAATAATAGAATAGTTCTGGGCAGCTTGGATATTAGGATTGTGCTTTGAATGCTTAAGGACTCCCTTAGGAATGCGAGGTGCAATGTCAGGTGTATCCACATGTTTTTCAATACACAAAGGAGTCCCTGGTGGATTAGGTTCCTTTCCTGGGCTGGGTTGTGACGAACCATAGTCCTTTGCACGAGTCACAACTTTCGCAGCATGTACCATGTTAATATACCATGACCACTACCCTCCAACAGATCTTGATCACCACCAAACTGATCATGGGTCCTCGAGTTCATATTTTGATTGTGAGGTAAAGGGTTAGTCAACACAGTTGGGCCCTGTGCCAATAATCTCAAGGCTTCATCGATACAAGGGCACAAGTAAGTGAGGTGATCATCCTTACATAACTTGCAAGGGAATTTAACCTTACGTTTATCTTGCTTGTTCCCCCCAGCATTACGGGTGTTCTTGTCATTATTATTAGCATTTTCATTCCTATTCCCACCCTTATGATTATTCTTACCCTTCTTTTTATTCCATCCGGGCTACTGATTACCCTTCTGGTCCAACGATTGCACTGAAAGCACACTCACCGTTTAGGCGGGTTGAGATGAAGCCGTGGCTTGTCCCAAAGAAGATTGGTTGACTGACAATTGACTGACTTGTTTTGCAACCGAATCCGCAGGTTTAGCACTCGCACAACCAACAATGCCATCGGCATGTGGTTCAGGTTTAACTTTGGGGTCGAAACTAGAATGCAAAGCATTGGGAATGATCTCATATAACAAACCAGACTGAGCATAAATCAAGTCTAGTTCCTACACCCTAAAAATGTCTTGTTCCTCATTTTGCACTCTGGATGTAGAAACATCTTTCGCTATATACGGCAATAACAACTTAAGGAACCATTTGAGGAGGAATTTCGGTGGTATAAAGGCTTTAATCAACCTCTTCCATCTACGCCACTCTTGGATATGATCCGAGATATGTGTGGCTTTATCATGCCGAAATGTCGACAAGATTTTGGTACCAACGTCATAACGCACTAGTAGCTGGAAGTGGTTAAGAAAAGTCATCACTAGGTCATCGAACAAAGTGAATGCCCCCATAGGTAGCTCTATATACCATTTCACAACAGGCCCTGTAAGGGTGCGTTGAAACAGCCTTAAACGGATTGAGTCCTGATGTAAGGAATTCGAAGAGCACCATAGGTGAAAGGTAGTAACATGTTCGCTCGGATCCTCTCTCGGTTTTCCCTCGAATTTGGGTATGTCCAAGGGAAGCTTAGTAGGGATAGCCAGCCAAGCCAGGTCATGAGCTACAGGATCGTTCGTCAATCTTGAAAAGTCAGGAAGATTCAGCGTTGTGAGGAAAGGGAGCCTAGGATGATTAGGTCGATGGACCGCTCCCTAATATTTATGATTCACATAGGTCTGATTACCATAACCACCATGGCCTTGGCCATAGTGCCCTCCTCTCATTTGACCTGTATAGGGTGGCATGGAAGCACCATAGGGTGGTGTACCTTAACTATTCAAAGCTACAAAGCCATAATTTGGAGAATAAGCGGGTTGTTGATACCTACGCCCATAAGGTGAAGAACCCTGTCCATACCGCGTCCCATAATAGGGTCCATAAGTCATCGCAGAGATGTCCCATGAGACACTCCTTAAGTAGGAATATACACTCTGGAAGTAGGAATATACACTCTGGAAGTAGGAATATACGTTCTGGAAGTAGGAATATGACCTCTAGAAGTATGAACATGACCTCCCAAAACAACGGGTAGTGCCTGAACCTGAGACACAACTGGTCTAGTAACCACAGTACGAACATGACTCATAGCAACATTCTGGCCCAAAGGACCACGTGAATGAGGTGGAGGGTGAACATTCGAAGAACTAGGGACAGAGGACTAAGGGACTTTTGTAATTATGTACGTGCTATTCCCTATAGTCACTCATCTCGGATCTGGTATCCTAATAGGATCACTAACCCTAGACCTAGGAGGAATATGTGATGTAGCTTCCACCGCCAGGATGGAAGGTGTAATGTGACTTGTGCTCCCAAACCTCTCCGCATGGTAAAATATGAGAGTGCCCCCGGGCATAGTGTTAGGCTCGAACTCAGATTCGACATGGAATTCCAAATCATGTGTGGGAAAACCAGACATACCATAACTACCATAACTAGTGCTCACGTGTTCAAAATGAGTCTCATCATCCTCTGACATTCCATACCGGTGATGCGTCAATGGGGAATCAACCCTAGAGTAAGTAGGTCTATCATGAAAAGTTCCTATCTTAGAAATCACAGGACCTAACTCAGTCAAATCAGGTGAAGGATCATAGTTAGGAGTAAATTCCCCATCTTACACATGAATGGGAGAAGGTGGTTCAGGAATACCTTTTATATGGTCTCCCATGGTGTGTGAATCAATGTGCGAAGTAGTCTTCCTGGACTGTCTATTTCTCTCTCCCAATGGAGGAGGAGATGTAGAAGGAAGAAGTCCTGCTAAACGACGAGAACGGTGAGGAGCCGCACCCGAATCCACAATGACTCAAAAAATATAAAAGACTATCTATCTACGCAAACCCTAGGAAAGCTAATGTGCACAGAGCAATCACCAATAAAATCTAAAGCCAACCACAAGAAATAAAGGGTAGGATAAGTGAGCTCCCGAATGAAGCAGGTATGGCTCACCTAGGAGAGGCTTGAGACTCCCATACACAACAAGAGGAGGTACGTAACCAATTATTGTGGCCCTCAACTTCAACGTGTAAAGAAACTATGCTGTCCGACCCCAACTTGGTCGGGACACCTGCAGAATAACCCCTACAAAGTACCCCCTTAATATCCTAGGTAAGGCCACTAAGGTCACCTCAATATAATCAATGCTCAAGCGGACAGGCACAGGCGGGATTGACCGTATGGGCAGGGTAGAAAGGCCCGAAACTCTCGAAAGAGCCCCTAAATATGAATACAATCCTGGAAATATCTCCGGTTCTACTCAGTTATGACTAGGGGTCATCCCAATCAATAAACGCTCACACTGCCTCGTGCTTAACTCTCTTTTGAGAGGAGGATCCTGAGAAACACTGGTTATATCAAGGAATTTCACACACTCACCTAGACAGACACATACATGTTGTTGTTTAGTGGTCTTGGAGAATTTACTCACAATGAACTATTCCAAGACCCTAAAACCTAATCTTGTTGGTGAACCCTATCAAATAAAATATTGTAGTTCATTTTAATTAAGCGTTGATTTTAATTGGATTTATTACTCAAAAGAGGTATATGGCCGTGCAACTAATGGTGTTATGACACAACATGAATCAAAATGCACACCTAACAATCAATGCGAATGCATTGTGTCCATGAAAAACAGGGTATGCTACTATGTGAAATGCACAATTTTCTTCAAATGATAAATGCAAGCTTTCCTATATGAAATCCTGACTAATACTCCAAACCAAATCTAGTGCAAGTACTATGCACAATGAAAGATGCAATGCATGATGATAAGCAAATATTTTTGGATTTTTTGAAATAAAAATGAGATATAAAAGAAAAATAATGGCTCTACAACCCCCAGACTCTACAAGCACACTCAAAAAACACTCAAGCAAAGTACTAAGGTAAAAGAAATCTAATGCACTAATCCCAAAACAAAAAATCGAAAATGCAATGACAAGAACATTCTTCAGAAAGAAATTTACCCTAAAAAAACCATCTCTGGTAAAAAATAGAGGTGTATACAGACTCTAGCAGTATCAAAGGAGACTCAGCAATCATCAAACTTCACCCAGCAACCATCCAACTTCCTCTAGAAGGAAAAGCTAAGGGAATATGCAACTGTTCGCAGTAAACCCACGTATGTGGAAATAGCAGTGAAACCCATGTATATACACGACTGTGAGTTAAAAAATCACGTACAGGAAGAAAGATGCATAAAAATAAAGGAAAACAGACAAGCTGAGATAAACTTCACACCAATCAGACACTACCAGGAAAACATGCCCCCAAACCTGACAGAGAAACAAGAGAAAAAGAGCAATTCAAAGTCATTGAATGCCAATAGAAAACCCCCAAAGGACAACTACTAGGAACTCCCCAGCGGAGTCACCAATTCTGTTACGAAGAGAAATTCCTATGGCTTGGGGTACCACAACAGACAGCTTGACTCCAGAAATTGATCCTTTCCAATATGCAATAGAAATTAAATATCTAACACTAAAGGATCAGACCTCGTACCTTATTCCGAACGGTTGAAGTAGATCCCCATTGAGCTTTCCAACTTCAGCTTGAATTGATAAATCACTTCCTCAACAACAAGTAAACAAGACAAGCATACTATATATATTGGTGTTAGATATATTCTAGCATATATAATAAACAATGTATAAACATTTGAAATCATCCATGGATAAAATATTCATTCAGACATACATTATTGGAGAGGAAAAGATATTTCTATTAATATAAAATTAGAGATTACAATGGATACAACCTCTGTTGGCACGTCTGCGAATCGGAGAAACTGAATCCCCCACTTGGGCCTCCACCACCTCAATCCTCCATCTTTTGATAGCAATCTCACAAGCAAAGGAAAGCTTGGGAAGAACACAAAAGTGCTCCAAGGGACAAAGGGATGCAAAATCAAGAACAAGTTCCAGCAACAATGGACTATAGTTTCTTTGCTCTCAATTCTCTCATATGCCTTCAATGTGCCAAAGAGTTCCTTATATAGCTTTTCAAAGGGATAATGAAAGGTTGAGTTTGAGCAATCTCAAGGCATATGGAAGGCCAGGAGTCAAGTGAGTCGGATCCATGTCAAGGAAAACTCCAAAAGGATTTGGATTATGCACACATCCTGATGTACGTGGTTTTATGGGTCAAACCCACGTATATACACGATTAGGGGTTTAAAATTCGCGTGTATGAATTTTCACATGTTTATAGGGATGGTCAGGGAAACATCAAAGGACAAAAAATGGTCCAAGGGGTCTAAGGAGTTTGCAGAGGGACAGGGGAAGGCCATAAAAGTGTGATTCACCTAGAGTGGTAAAATCAGCTATAACAGCTATGAACACATTGAAGTCCTACTTAATCCCTGAAAGATAACTCAGGATCAAGAGTTCTGGAATACTATTTCGAGGCCCCATCCATTTCACATCTAAAATTTCCTAGGGGGTGACAACAAAAGACCCACGGAAAGGAAGAAAGGTAAACATTATATTATATATAAATGATCCCATGCCAAGAATTGAAAGCCTAAAGGCTAATAAGAGTCAAAACTCCTAAAAGAAGTAATATCTATCAAAGAAAAGTACCGAATCATATAAGTATCAAATTGCCAAAAGTTCTTCTCCGTCCGTGAGCTGAAAATTAAATATATCTCTCACACAAAAGGACACTATGGATAGAGGAGCTTGAATAAAAATTCAGAAAGAAAGGCATGAGGAGGACTAAAAAAAGGACAAAAGGTTCACAAGCACACAAAAGTTCAAAATGGCATGGGAATGAGGAACAAATGAATATCTTTGTTTACCATGTGTTACATTCCTGTGTTGTCCAAGATGGAAGCTACCCAAAGACAAAGGTAAAATGAAACTCATCTATTTTGGCCTCAGAAGAGTTATCTTGACTTTGAGATTTTGGGTTTCCATTTTCCTAGAATTGGACTATCATCCATGTTTAAAAGTACATATATTTGCCATTGGGGAAATCTAGACATCTAAAATAATTCAACATGTTGTTTTAAAAAAAAAAATAGTCTGTTACTTAAGGAAGAGTTAATTCAGAGATCTGGATTCACCAAATAGTCGCCAATTGTTGCAGCTGCAACGATTCCCCAAATCTCTAAAAATTTGGGACCCTCCTTTTATTTTTTGCCTTTCTTAGTTTTGTTGGGATTGCTTAGCTTTACTGCGAGTTTGATTTTTTGAGGTTGATTGTTGATTAAATATATTTGGATGCTGATGCTGCCATTTGATTTTAAGTTTGACTTACAGAGGATTTCTTATTTATGTTTGAGCTTTGGATCGGAGCCGTAGTCACATACGCGGCCGCCGTTGCGAAAGCTAAATAGCGAACAACCTGACCCAAAACATTGTGTTCAGCCGATGTGCTTTTGTTTCATTTTTTATTTTGTTTCGACGTTTTATCTCGTCACCATCGGAGCACTAGTGCCTTGTGTCGCCGCTATTTCAGATGACGATTCGCAAGCACTACGACAGAATTTGTTACCTTTTTCGATCCCGCGGTTTGTTTTGATTCTTGTTGCTGTCAAATCCGTGTTGGACGTTTGATTTTGGGGATTAGTTTTGTTTGTCTGATCCCCGTCATTTTCATTTTCACAAAAAACCTCGGTCTTTTTGTGTTCCGCCATTGCGGCTCCGAAGCGGATAACCATCCGCCTTGTAAATTTTCTTTCGTCGATGCTCATGATCTATTTTGCTGACGGTTCACTTAATGTTAGTTCTTTTTTCCTCCAATTTTCAATGGTCTGTGGAACCGTTTGTCCTTATAACTTCCATCGTTGCGGCTTTTCAGCATACTAATAGTCCGAGGCTATAGTCATTTTGAGCCCCGATGTTGAGGTTTTTAGTGTGTGTTTCACCGACGGTTTTCGTTGTACTATGGAACTCATAGCATCTTCATCGCTCGTCGTTGTGGCTCTATAGTAGGTTAATCGTCGATGCCATAGTTGTCCTGCCACCTGATTTGCGATGATTTTTTTGTTTTCGTCGAGTTTTTTCACCGGGATATATATATATGTGTGTGTGTGTGTGTGTGGGATTGGGAATTATTCTATTATTATCCTTGTGAACTCGTGCCTGCACTGTCCTTGTCATTTCAAACTGGGCGTTGTACCTAGCTGTCAGGATCTCATTCTTGGGTGGTGTCGCCATCGAACTGTCGGATTCTCCTTGTCGACTACACAGCTCATTGCCATCTAGGCCAACCATGATTCTACCCTTTCTATTGAGTTTTTTGAAACTAGGGTCTCGTTGCTAGGTTAGGTTTTTCCCACCGTGGTAGATGGGTGTTTCTCTCTAAGTTTGTTTCCTATTGGAATAGTGTGGTCCACTTTGACAGTTAGCATAGGGGGGGGGGGTTCTCCTTTTTTTGAGTGTCTGTTGCGAAATCTGTTATGGGTTTTCAAACCCGGTCTGACTGTATAGGAAATTGGTGCAGACGAGCGTTACGCTATCTGCACCGGTTTTTTTGGGTTTGCGTGTGGCCATCTCGGGGAATATTTCCTTTTCTTTTGCATTTGGTAGGTTTTACCCTGGTTTTGTTTGGGACGCCATAAGGGTTGAGTTGATTTGTTTTGGTTTCCCACGTGTTCTGATAGGGTCGTAGTTTCGATGATGAGCAGGTTTTGATGGGATTTATTTTTGAGTAGGGAGTTAGAACGTATTCTACTGCATTTGATGATGCCGAGGGTTTTAG
Source organism: Pseudotsuga menziesii (assembly GCA_001517045.1). Classification (NCBI taxonomy): domain Eukaryota; kingdom Viridiplantae; phylum Streptophyta; class Pinopsida; order Pinales; family Pinaceae; genus Pseudotsuga; species Pseudotsuga menziesii. The sequence goes on from LPNX010739820.1 coordinate 147,441, forward strand.
TTTTGATCAGACTGGTTTTATTCACATTTTATCGTGCTTAGTCTCGCCGGTGGAGGTTTTACAATGTTAGCAATGTTATGATGCATTTTGTCGATCATGATTGATTTTGTCGCGGGCATGACTTAGTCCTGGTTTTGCATTTTCATAGATTTAGCTATGGAAAATACAGCAGAGGTAAATGCTTATATGGATTTTTCATTCTTTCGAATGCTGATTAACAACCCAAATAGCCTAAAAGCATTTTGTTTTGTGACAAGGAAACTGTTCCAAAGATGAGATGTCAAAAAGATAGAAAAAGAAAGCTCATATTGCTGAAGGAGATCCTGAGGTAGAAATTATTACAAAGGTGGAGTAAATTTATGAAGATACTAGAGCCACTACAGGGGCAGAACCTGACTACAAGTGGAGCGAGATTTATAGACTGATTTCAAACCAAGAAGTGCCTGATACCAAGTTTGAAGAATTAACAATATATGCCAATATTGAGAATTCCACCTTGATGAAAATAGCTACCAGACCTGAGCTTTTCCCATGCTCCGAAGTGATTGGATGGATTCTTCCTAGGGAAGACATGACTACTATGATTCTGGCCAATACTGCCAAGCAGGTCTATGCTACTTATAGCCCTGGTTATGTCTCATTAGCTTATCACTTACCTCCAGCCCAAGTTTACCTTATTGAAGATTGGTTAAAGGAAATTAACCTAGACCTGGATGAAACAGTAAAAAGAATGATGATACCTGGTAAGAATTTTTGAACCAGGCCATCAGGGGAATATGACACAGCTAATCTAAGAACCCCTTATAGGTTTATTGTGTTAATACTGAATATATTTTTTGGGAGATCCCACGGCAAAAGTTTCAATTTAGGATTGGTTCCTATTATCTTATGTGTAGCCACCCAAGGGACTGTTTTCAACTGGGTCAACATTGTGTCCAACAGTCTCTCAGCTTGCATTGCTTTAGCTATGGGAGGGGTGTCTCAGAAAAAATATGAGTTCTACATGAGCTCCATATTAATTGATTGTATACTATGCACCCTGCCATTTCCAAACCTAAGGTGCATTTGGGACAGGGACAGAACCCCTGTGTACACAGCCTACAAACTGTTATGGGCACACAAATATTATAGTCATTATAAAGAAATTTGTGAACAATTTATTATGCCCTTGCATACGTTGATTTTCTTGAAAGAATGTAATTGTATGTCTGAAGAGGCATTGAAGTTCATTAAGGAGTATGCTAATTATTATTTGACTGATGAGGGTATGTATATTAGGATGTATGGTTTCTCTAGGGAACCTGCGTTGCTCCCCAAGTATGCCACTGATTTTGTGGTGCATAAAGAAGCAGTTAGGCAGGTTTTCCTGGATGGTATAGGGAGTTTTCTGTTCGAACACAAGAAGGCAACTTATCCTCCCATACCTTTCAAGCTGGGAAGCTATAAGTTTTCAAAAGTTTAAAAAACTGCTAAGTTTGTACAGGAATTGGAACATTTTCACTTTGGGGAAATGAAATTCCATAGAAATGATTCTCAGGACAAAGTTGCAGAACATTGCAAGGAATCCAATGTGCATTTTGAATATACAAAACATTGGGATAAGGAGGAAGAAATTTCCAGATATGCAGAAAATATGACTACATTAAAAAGAAGATCACCACTAAAGGTGGTAAGGGCCAAGCTGAACAAAAGAAAGCTGATGAAGAGGAGACCAGGAAAAGAGAAAAAGATGCTAGGAGACTAGCACAAGAGGCCGAGAGTTGGCTTAAAAGTGAACAAGAATCATCAAAGAAAGAAGAGGAAGCAAAGAAGGCAGATGAAGCTACCAGAAAGGAAGAAGAAGAAAGAAAAAAGAAAGAGGATGAAGAGCTAAAAAATAAGGAAGCTGAAAGTCTTAAATTGATGGGGTCCACAACAGATCAACAAAATTCTAACCTTGCAGACACTCAAGAAGTGAAAGATCAGGATTTTCCTAACTCTCAAGAGCCTGATGTAACTGCTGGCAGCAATATAGGGCAGGTTGTTGTTTCTAGATTAAGGCTGATACCTTTTGAATAGAAGAAAGGGGAATAAGTCCCAGATTTTAGTACCATATTTTATGATAGAGAAAAAAAGAGGATTGTGAAAAGGAATGAGAAGAAGGTTGAAACAGGTGGACAATTAGGGATGATGGTCACTGATAAGACCTTGGTACATGGGACAGACAAGGACCCAAGATTGACAATCCGAGCTGGAGTAGCACTAATCCACGCCTCCGAAGATAATGTAGATCGAATAATGACATACCTTGAGCAATCAAGGAAAAATGCTGCCCAATTAAAGGACACTCTGAGAAAAGAGAGGGATTAAGGCAACAAATTAAATAGAAAGTTTGAAGACATGTGAAATGAAATGAGGTCTTCAAAAGCAGAGCTTCAGTCCCTTCAAGCAGACAAGATTTCTTTGGAGCTTGCCGTTGAAAATACAGGAAGAGATGCTCAACATAACTTAACAAAATTGCAGCAGGAATATCAGGAGCTAAAGACAGAAAAGGATGGACTAAAAATAACATATGAAAACCTCCATGCAAAAAGAGACCAATTGCAAAGAAAAGTTGGGGAGCTCGAAATACGAAGGGATACCTTGGAGGAGATAGAAAAACAATTTCAAGTGCAAGCAACAGAGTTTAAAGGACAAATGGATTCACTAGCAGCATCTTTGAAAGAGGCCAAGGAACAACAGACCAGTATTCATCCTTTTAAAGAGCATGTCCTAACACAAAGAAGCAGAATGCACCAGCTGCAGGTTTCCATAGAAGAAGAAAGATGCAAAGTCTTGCAGGTAGATAACAGATTGGTAAAAAATTTGGAAACTACCTCGTATTTTTTGGATAGGTCTCAAGACATTTTGGAAGTCTTGACGGGAAGGATAGGAATGTTGGAGGCCAATGAAGAGATTCCTGCAGAATTACCAGCAAAGGATCAGCAAGGCTTAAGGCAGGATTATGACTTGTTGGAGTTTGCAATAAACACAGCAAAAGATTTCAAAAAGGCGGTAAAGAATACAAGAGGAGCTTGCACCGAGTATTGTAGAAGGTTGTTGATCACTTACAACCGATGCCAAGCTGTTGCTGAGCAGAGACTAGATGCATTTCCAAAACATGACCTGTTTATAGAAATGTTACAGAGGAGATATCAAGAGGATGAGCAAAGGATTCAACAAGTAAAGGTCCTGGATGAACAGATCTTGACAGAGGAAGTGGCTCATTCAGCAATTAGTGTACAGTTGCTGGAGGACCAACTCTGCCTAAGCTCAGCAAGAATTGAAGTGATTAAAAATCAGGCTGTGAAATTTGAAATTAACATTCGTTTTCTCGAGCCTTCTAAATTTGAGAGTATAGCATCAGAAGCCCAAGCATGGAAAAAGTTCCTAAATAATCAAGCGGGGCCCTCTACTTAAAGTGTTTTATTATTTTGTTGTAAATTGTATGAGCACTCAATATAAGACAATTTTGGGAAATGAAACGTTGGGGAAGCCCAGGGGTCATTTGGGGCAGCCCAAAAGTTTTGCCTTTTGTATAAGTATAGGAGAGTTAGATAGAGAAGGGGACTTTTTCCCAGTTAGACTTGTGAGAACATATTGTAAGGGGAACTATTTCATTTTGCAATATATAATTACAATTTTTCCTGTTGGAGAAAGCTTGGTGGAATCTTCAAATGCTGTGCAAATGAATGATGTTGAAGGGGAACTATTTTGTTTTCAGCTTTTATTCATTAGCTGTGAGATCGTTCTAACTTGTTGAACCTATGTTCTTGTGTGAATGTTCTCTAGTTTATTTTATGATAATTTCCACTATAAGTAATGAATGTTTTCACAACAATAAGCTATCTTATTGTTCATCTATCTATTCATGTTTATGTGTTTTGAATCAAAGAACAACTACCTGTGATTTTTCTTAATGCATGAATAGTAATACATTACTCATTAAATTTTAATCTCGCTCCCTAGGGACAGCTTAGTTAGTTTTATTTCCTGCCGTGTGTGATTTAGATGCGAGAGAGTTTAAGACGAGAGGTAAGAACCTACGCATCACATTGTGACCGCTCCTCGTTTTCTTTATCAATATGCACTTTTTAGATAGGCACTTGCATATCATACTTAAATTTAAAACACAAAAATATACACAATGGACCAGGCCGCAACCGGTAAAACCCTTTATTTTTGTTACTTGACCTAAGGTAGCCAGACCATAAACCAGATGGATTCCCCATACCAAACAGTCACGGGATAGTTGGGAACGTTGAATGGGGAGAATACCTTATTGTTGTTGCCTACGATTTTCCATGCCTCAACATGTCCCCAACCCTCTGATCAGTGAAGAGGATGCTACCAAACCATCAAACATCCAGGAAACTAGCCCCATTAACATGAACATACATAAAATGCTGAAATAAAATTCTTAAAACATAAACCATGCTAAGATGCATAGTCATTCACATACACAGTGGAAGCAAACATACATATAGGCATTCAACATGTTCATCATAGTTCATTAGCCATCAAATATAATTGCAGAGATGAAATAGACAAGGATACTTATCTCATGAATAAATTTCCCTACAACCAGCCACGCCGCTGCAACGTTCCACCCAACCATAGGCTAGCGTGCTCATAAATATCTCAGCAACACTGCCACCCCTGAGCTGGGCATGATTTCCTAAGGTTAAGGGGGGCTCGGGGGATGTTAAACCATGAGCCTATGGGGAAAGCCATGTGTCAACCATTAAAATCCCTGATGTTAGTTGGGCAGTTAATGTTGGGTAGTGGTGGGTGGCAGGTTTTCCCCCACGCACTCTCCACCAGTTGGTTCAGTCACCCGTACGGACTAGGAGTGGTTTCCTCACGCACTGTTTGGGATGCCCAATTGGTTCTATCCACTCTCTCCATCGTTGGTTGTTCATTCCTCACACAGAGGGGAGTTAAAAGGATCCATGATTCTGTGTGTGGTGGTTTGTTATCCTCTTCCTCACCGACTGTTGGCCTAAGGATCGTTTGCATTAAAAGATACATGATGTATATGTTGTAATTAATCGTGGTGTGGAGCTAAAGGAAAAATCCCCACCATCGATTTGGTTGTGTTATGTTTCGGCAATTGGGATTGTTGCCGATGGTATACTGTGCTATCTAGCACATGATATTTTTCCATCATGTAAATATGCACATTAATTAAAATAAACCTACAACCAGCTACGACGGTGCAACGTTAAATGAAAAGGGCATGATTTCCTAAGGTTAAGGGGGGGGGGGATGTTAAACCATGAGCCTATGGGGAAAATCCATGTGTCAGCCATTAAAAGCCCTGATGTTAGTTGGGCAGTTAATGCTGGGTAGTGGTGGGTGGCAGGTTTTCCCCCATGCACTCTCCACTAGCTGGTTCAGTCACCCACACGGACTAGGAGTGGTTTCCTCATGCGACGTTTGAGATGCCCGATCGGTTTTGTCCACTCTCTCCATCGTTGGCTGTTCATTCCTCACGTAGAGGGGAGTTAAAAGGATCCACAATTCTATGTGTTGGGGTTGGTTCTCCTTTGTCTTACTTATTGTTGGTCTGTGGATACGTTTTCCTGATTACGCAGAGAGTCTGTATTTACTCCCCCATTGTCATCTCTGTAAAGGTGTCGTGGCTTCATTGTTGAGAAGGGACCATTGTTTTCCCATGTTTGCTGTCTATTTTTGCACTGTGTAATGTCCTGTTACTTCATCGTGAACTGGGGGTTGTGGTTCTTTCCCTAATTTGGTGGTTTGTTGTGGTTTTCCCCCCATTGTTCGTGATTGTGGTCTCTTTCATGTTTTGAGCTGTTGTAGGTTGACATTGATTTGTTTTGGCCATGATAGGGCCAAGAATAACTCAGGATTTGGTTTCCCCTGTCCCAGCCATGGATATCCTATTTTACTATGGGTAGGCAGTGGTTGGTCTTCGAACTGTGTGGACTGGGATTGAAGGATGGGTATGCTTGAGAAACCTAGGTTTGGGAGCCACACAGAGATATTTAGATGGCTAGATTTCTTCTCCACAACCTCAGAAGAGAACTGGCAAGGGAATTCAAGGCCTGAGGGACTATGAAGCAGAGAAGGGACTGAATCCCTAGTGTCTAGTGTGTGTGGGGTTCTTAGGATTCAAGCTAGCTCTGGTGTAGGCGTCCTTAGCTCTTCCATGAGCTCACCAGCTTAGCATTTATCTTATCCCCACTCCTTGATAGCCTGATAAACCCTACTATGTGGGCTTGGCTGATTTGTGTACCTTGGTTATGTGTAAGCCTGCTTTGACCCTTATTCCATGGGGAATCATGCCCAGCTCGGGGGTGGCAATGTTGTTGAGAGATTGATGAGCACGTTGGCCTATGGTTGGGTGGAACGTTGTAGCGACGTAGCTGGTTTTAGGACAGTTCTCATAAGATAATTATTCTTGACTAATCTATTTTGCAATCATATTTACTGTTAATGAATTATGATGTTGGACATGTTAAATGTTGAATTGTATATGAATGAAGGTTGTTTTTCTTCCGCTATATATATGAACGATTATGCATCTTAGTATGTAGTACGTTCAGGATTTTTATTTCAGCATTTATACCCATGTTCTTGCTCATGGGGCTAGTTTCCTATATGTTGGTGTAAAGGAGCATCCTCTTACCCGGTCGGAGGGTCAGGGACGTTACACATCAGGTATGTCTCACCTAGGAGAGGCTCAAAACTCACATACACTACAAGCAGAGGTACGTAACCAATTATAGTGGCCCTCAGCTTCAACACATAAAGCGACTGTCTTGTCCGACCTCTACCTGACCAGGACACTCACAGAATAACCTCTGCAAGTACCCCCTGTGATACCTAGGTAAGGCAACTAAGGTCACCTCAATATAACCAATGCTCAGGCAGATAGTCGCAGGCAGGATCGACCATATGGGTAGGGTAGCAAAGCCCAAAACTCTCGAAAGAGCCCCCAGATACGAATACGATCTTGGAAATATCTCCAGTGCTCACAGAAAGTGACCAGGGGTCATCCCAATCACAATCGTGTGCACTGCCTCATGCTTAAATCCTATGTAAGCGGAGAGTCCCGAGAAACACTAATTATACCAAGGATTTCACTATATCACTTGGACAGACATCTACTTTTTGTTGTTTAGTAGTCTTGGAGAATTAACTCACAATGAACTATTCCAAGACTCTAAAACCTAATCTTGTTGATGCACCCTATAAAAGAAAAGAGTGTAATTCATTTTATTATGCGTTGATTTTAATTGGCTGTAATTACTCAAAGGGAAATGATCGTGCAACTAATGAAGTTATGACTCAGCAGTGAAGTAAATATGCACACCATAACAAAAAATGCTAAGTGCAGTCTTTGTCAAATGAAAAATAGGGTATGCCACTACATGAGATGCATAAATATATACTCCTTTCCGAATGCCAATGCAATCCTTCCTATATGAAAGCCTAAATAAAACTCTCATCCAAGTAATCCAATGCAAGTAGCTCCTCAAATCCATATGCAAAAAATGCAACTACCTTGTATTTTTCAATACAAAAGAATGAAAAATGCAATAAAAGTCATCTAAAACTCTCAGTCTCTGCAGCAAGTATAAAACACAAGCCCAACAAGACACCGAGACAAAAAAGAGTAATGCACTAATGGAAAAAAAGGATAAATGACTAAAACTACTTTCAAAGGAAAATCAATGAAAAAGCGGTCTCTGGTCACAAAAGAAGCATCCAACAAACAACATCAGACCCAAGGAAGACCCAACCACACTCACAACCCACCCAACAACTTCCCACAACATCAAACTCACCAGAAGGGAGGATGTACGCAACTGTTTAAAGAACATTTGTGTATATAGGTGACTTTTAGCCAAAAAGTTGCACGTATACACAGATTTTAGCCAAAAACCTGCATGTATACGCGAATTTTGGCCAAAAATCTATGTATGTATGCGAATTTTGGCCAAAAATCTGCGTATGTACATGACTTTTGGCCAAAAATCTGTGTATGTACGTGACTTTTGGCCAAAAACCTATGTATACAGAGAAGACAGTGGTAAAAAGCAGAACAAGGGTCAAACCAATAAAGGGGAGTGTCAATGGATGAACATACTATAAAATGCAACACATAAACAAGGAGAAACAAAGATCAAGTCAAGAATATCAAGCACATTGCGCCCCCGAACCCCAAAGAAAAACAAGGAACTTCCCCAATATGGTTGCCAATTCTATTACGGAGAAAATTTCCTATGGATTGGGGTGCCACAACAGATAGAGTAACCATAGAAATCAATCCTTTCCTATATGCAAGAGAAACCAAACATCTAACACTAAAGGATCTCGAAACATACCTTATTCCGGACGGTTGATGTAGATCCTCGTTGAGCTTTTCCACTCTCACTTGTATTGATAATTTGCTCTCTCAACATTCTGCAAACAAGACAAGCATGCTATATATAGTTGTGTTAGACCTACTCTAGCATATATAATCAATAAGATATAAGCATTTAAAAGCATCCATGGATTCAATACTCATTTAAATACACGTTATTGGACAGGAAAAGATATTTCTATTAATATAAATCAGAGATTACAATAGTGACAACCTCTGTCGGCACGTTTGCGAATCGGAGAAACTGAGTCCTCCACCTGGGCCTACACCACTTCAATCCTCCATCTCTCGATAGCAAGCTCACAAGAAAAGACAAGCTTGGGAAGAAAACAAAGTGCTCCAAGGGATAAAGGGATGCAGACTCAATTATAAGCTCTGACAACAATGGACTATAGTTTTCTTGCTCTTCAATTCCTCCCTTTCAATGTATCCAAAGGGTTCCTTATATAGTGATTCAATGGGGTAATGGAAGGTCAAATCCGAGCGATCTCAAGGCATATGGAAGGCCAAGAGACAAGTGACTTGGATCCACATCAAGGAAAACTCTAAAACTACTTGGCCTTTTGCACACATCCTGATGTACACGGGTTTAAGGGTCAAATCTGCATATATACGCGAGAATAGGTTTAAAAGTCGTGTATAGAAAATAATGTATGTTTTTAGGGATGATCTTGGAAACATCAAAGGGACAAAAATGGTCCATGGGGTCTAAAGAGTCTGTAGAGGGATAGGGAAGGCCATAAAGTTCTGATCCACCATGTGTGGTAAAATCAGCTGTAACAATTATGACCATCCCCAACCTTCCATATCAACCATTTCCCAAGTAGTGGAAATGTTTCTGTTGTAGTGTTGGGCCAGGAAAAGCACATAAGGAAGAATCTGATGTGCAAGTGCAAAAGAGAAAAAGTGGGCACGCGACGAAGGAAAAGCAGGTAAAGGAAGAAGCGCGAGCATAGAGTAGAGGAATTTGTGACAAGGATCGCTGCGACAAGGGAAGATAGATCCGAGTTGGTGGAAGAGGCAGGTAGAAGTGTTAAAGCGAAACAGGTGCAAGTCAAGGAGGACTACAGAAGGACAAACTAGCGGAAGACTAAAGGATAGTTTTGCGGCTATTGATAACTTTTACAGGAAGGCTGAAAGATGTTTTCATAGGTTGTTAAGGCTATGGTTAATGTAGTGTAGGACTTTTGCAGCTAGGTATGGGTCGAAATTAATGTAATAGAAGATATCTTGTAGCTACTTGTGTCTGTAGTAACTGAATTGTACTCGGTCGACCCTGCGCGGTCTTGTAAACACTATAAGTGGGAGGAACCCACTCTGTATAAGGGTTATATTTGGTTCATTAGTTCAGAGAGTTATTTAGGGGAAGGTGTTAGTTCATTGTTGACTCAAAAGAGGAGTCTAGTAGAGGTAGAAGGTTGTTGAGCCGCAATCTGCAGCTAAGTACGTAGACCGTTTTATAGGAGTAATCTGCAGCTAAGTGAACAAACTGTTGAGTAGAAGATTTGATCCATGTTGTGTGCATATCAGTCAGAGTAAATACAAGCAATAAACCAGAAAGCATGAGAGAAACAAAGAGTTGAGAAAAAGACATATCTTAAGAACAGTCTGTAAGTCGCCAAGTGCAAGGTGCTACCTATATTTGTCATGTCAGATGAAGAGCACCTTGGTGGTTTTTCCCAGATGGGTTTCCATGTTATTTCCTGTGTTGATGCATGTTGAATGGTTGGATGTTTAGCTACCAATGTTGAATATTGAAGGCTTATGTGAATGTTTTCTTATTGTGTATTATTACAGTTACTGTTGAATATATGTCGCAACATTACCAATCAGTGAATGAATGAATGTTTAAAGCCTTTTCAACATGCTATGTATGATTTCATGGTTAATCTGCTAAGTCACAATATAATTCACACACTGTTCATTATAAGTAAGGAATTCGCTGCGCCGCACAGTTGCGCCAGTTGTTAAGTAGTTAAGGACAAGGTTGCATCGCACGTCGATTGTGGCACATAGTTGCACCTCTGTCACGTAGTAAAAGAATCCATCCCTCCATCTTTGTCGAGCGCCTTGGCCACACACCAAGGGAATATAATCCCTTGCCAACTGTGAAAACAAGGTTCTGGTAGTTACATATCGAGATATCTTAGGTGATATTGCGCCTACCTCTTGGGTGTTTCTGACTAATATTGCTCTGTCGGATGATGTCTTTATGTGTTTTGTTGGTATTGTGTTGTTATTGAACCTTGGGTCGAGATAAGAAGGAATATTAGGCCAAGAAATGGTTTTTTTTTCCAGGACCATTAATCATTTGAGTTGAGGGAAATGTTTTGGCATCCGACAAAGAAGGAAATTTGAGGATTGGTTGGAGTCTAAGACGCAAGAATTTGTGCAAGAGGAGAGCGCAAGGTCACGGTTGAGTGCAGAAAACTAGTTAGACCGATACATCTACACTGATATTCATGAGATATTCTTCGCAGCGTTCCCTATTGTGTTACATGAGTGGTTGTCAATATTGGCAACTAAGAAGACAAATTTCAAGAGAAGAGAAGCGATTGGGTGGAGTGATCAGTTGGTTCACGAGATAAACAGTGTAAGTAACACCATCTCTAGATCTATTTATTTTTGGGTCAATAGTATTTTGCAAGGGTATATTATTGAGTTTGCAGTAGAGACTATAACCTCATATAGTGAGGTTGAAAGAATTTTTTTCCAAGGAACACAAAGAAGGTACTTACTATCTATCAGCATATGGATAAAGATGTTAGTTTATGAGAAGGGCATCTTGCAGTTGAGTAGTTGAGCCGCATATCCAAGGAGAGGAGATATTCCACGGAAAAACTATAAATAAAATGGGAAATGGTGAGATGAGATGTTCATAGGAAGTATAGAACCTGAATTAGAAGTTGGAGTCTTAAGAAGTGGAAGGAGATTCAAATCATGGAAAACTAGAAAGATAGAGGGAGGTTGACGAATTCCTAGTCTGTTCGAAGAAAGTAAGCATGAAATTCAGTCATAGTTGGATAAGTGGGTCTTAGGGTGAAGAGGAGAGATATAGGTTGATTTCAGAAGGAGTAGAAGAATCCAAAGAGTCTATGGAGACACCAAGATCTGGATGCAACTACATCACACCAAGAGTATCGCCAGAGGTAAGGTCTAGAGCCTCATCTCCAAAAAGAGTTGTTAATACTAATAGTTATAGTACTGTGAGGAAACCCCGATGCCAACTCAATGGCTGGGAATGATATTCAGTTACCCACATTCAATGGGAAGGGAGAAGAGGATCCATAGTATAATTGGTTCCCCTGTGAAGTTGTTTGGATGGTTCACCTAATTCATAACGCCGACTTAAAGAAATCACAGATGATGACGACTTTGAGGAGTCATGTGCTGGATTGGTTGATGAATTTCTATGTAGTACCACTAGGAACACCAAAAAAGACCCTTGAAGAGATATGAATTGCAATGATTTGTGAGTTCATAAAACCTAAATCTGAGTCGCATTGCATCACCAAGATCGAGGAGATAAAACAATCGTTGGTAGAACCCGTATGGAACTTTGAACAATGGTTTAAAACTTTAATGGTCAAAGTAAGTTTCCAAATGTTAGATGTACATCATAAAGAGTGGTTTATTTCCACGCTATTACCACACATACGAGGCCCATTAATGCAACAAAAGATTGAATCATAGACAAAAGCACTAGAATTGGCAATGAAGTTGGAAGCCTCACCAATTGGCAATGGTGCCGCAGGAATGGTGTAGATTCAATCACAAATGGCTAATCTGATGATACAAATTTAGGATATCAAGAAGGGAAAGGAATCCGAAGAAGACTTATGGTGTACAAAATGCAGAACAGATGGACACACCAAGGATAATTATCCAACCTACATGAATTATATCTCATAAGGTGTGCCAAACCCATTGAGTGCCCACGGACTATCCTAGTGCCACATATGCCAAACAAGAGGGAATCATGATGAGGACTGTCTATACTTGCAGAAGATTGTAATTACCTCAACAAGCCTTTTCTGTAAATTTTGTAAGTCAGTAGGGCATGAAGAGAAGGATTGCAGAGCATACCAACTCTTGAAGGAAAAGATGGTATACACATACTTGATGAAGAACGATGGACAGGTTCAGGATAAATAAGAGCAACCGCACTACCAGCCTATGCCTTTCCCACCAAACCAATATCAGTCACAGTGCCAATGTGCAACACCTCATAATAAATATGCACCATAGAATCAATATCATTTGCAATACCAATAGAATTAGTACCCCCCACAACAACCACACCCTCAGGGAAGGGGTGGTGGAAACTTCAAAGGCATAGGAGGAGGAGGATTTGGTAGAGGAACAGGTCAAGTTACATGCTATAAATGTAGATAGTTCGGCCATTATGCTAGATATTTTTAGGAACCTGCTAATGCTTGCTCATATTGCAAAGCATGGGACCATAATGTAGAGCAGTGTCCCTAGTTGATTAATGCAAAGTGGCAAGTTAGGACCATTGCAGTTCCTAACCCTATACAGAATACAAAACCAAATTTGAATCCTAACTTGAATGTCCAGATGATTGCTATGGAACCAAGAGATTCGAGCATTGTTTTCATAACACGAGGAGGTGTTGCAACTAGATTTGATCGGGATATACCACAAGAACAACTGCAACCACATGTAGGACCTGTGGCGCATAATAAATTCCCATTCGACGTTCAAAAACAGAAGCAAGTATTTTTGGACGTGCGACCAGATTTTGTGGACCCAAAACAAACATCAATGTCATTTGAAGTGAGGGAAATGCCTAAATTATGTCAGCAGATATTCCAGAAGAAGGTCCCACATAAGTTTAGTAAGATCAAATGGTTTCTGTCAAGTTTCTTAGTGCTAATTCAAGATAAAGATGTTATTGCATAACTACAAGCATTGATAGAAGAAACCTCAGAAGAGTTGCAACCGAAAAGGAGAGTTAACCATGTCAAGAAGAAATTCAAAACTAGGCACGAGTTAAGAATGACTGCGCAGATAGGGGATTATGACATGGATTACATTATTTTAGATCTGGGATCTGACGTCAATATTTTGACACAAAAGACTTGGGAGAGTATGGGAAATCTGTGCTTGGACTGTTCCCCTTTCCAGTTGCGACTTTCAAATCATGCAAAGGTCCTCCCAATTGGTAGGTTGATTCAAGTCCCTGTTGACATAGAGGGGTTGCGCACATTTGCATACTTTGAAGTCATTAACATTTTCCATGACAAGAACCCATATCCCGTGCTACTATGGATAGATTGGACCATCGATAATCAGGCCATTATAAATTTCAAGAAAAGGATACTGTCATTCGAGGATAATGAGATGAATGTGGTGTCTCCCATCGATCCATTGGAGGGACAGAGATATGTCAAGCCTGTCTATAGTGACGGACAGGGTGATTATCTCAACCAAATCTACAATGTCACTGCCCTACAAGAAGATTATATTAATCCGACATTGAATGGAAACCTGAGCTAGAGGAGTGCTAGTTCACACACATCTGACTCAGGAGAGGCCTTGGAGAATTGGAAAAATTGGTTGCATGAGGTCTCTATGAGGAGGTGCGCCAGAATTACAAGGTATGTTTAATGGGTGGAGAATGAGTTACAAGATCTCCCCACCTATGAGGGCTTACCTAACCTTGCAAACTTCCTAAATGAGTTTGAAGGACTCGTAACAAAGTTGCAGCACTTGTCTGCATTAGACCATGTACTAAAGGCTACACCCACTAGATGGTGGGGTACAAACAAGCAGTCCATAACAGAATGGCCACAATGTAGAAGGTTGATGGAAGTCATATTTAGTGAAGAAGTCACCCTCATGAGTCATAGTATTTAGGGCTAGAGAACCCCGTCGAACATCTTAATCACCATCGCACAGAATTTATAGAATACCTATAACAAGAATGGGTCCATCATTTCATTCACACATTGGAAATGACACCCAGAAGATGGTATAAATCCATGGAATTGTGACAAGGAACCCGAGATTGGGAAGGGTTTGTTAATTAGTTTTCGCACCATACAGCAATGGATGGCTTTCTATAATATAGCTGGAGACCTAGATGATGATCCAACTAACATAAACATACTGAAATCAGAGGGTACACACGCAGTAGAAGGAAGTGGTATTTCAAGCAACTAGTTCCTTAAGCCACTAAAAATCAAGAAAGTAAAAATTGGGTCACCACAGAACCCGAAGTTCTCCAATATAGGAGATTATTGGGACGATGAGACAGTCATGAAGATCACAGACTTGCTACATGAATTTTAGGATCTATTCCCTAACAATTTTCATAGATGAAGGGGATAGTAGGAGACCTAGGGGAGATGAAAATACCATTGAAACCAGATGCTAAGCTAGTCAAACAACGACATTATAGTTTGAATCCAAGGTATAAAGAAAATGTAAAAGCATAATTCGATCGCATGCTCGATGCAAGAATCATTGAACCTATTGAGGAATCAGAGTGGATCAGTCTTATAGTGATCCATGATAATAAAACCATAGGCGAAGTCAGGATCTGCGTCAACCTCAGAAAATTGAATGATGCATGCCTGCATGATCCATTCCCAACACCATTCACAGATGAAGTACTTGAAATCGTCAGAGGACAAGAGATGATTCATTCATTGATGGGTTCTCTAGCTATCATCAAGTCAAAATTGTGAAGGAGGATCACCATAAAAATGACATAAAAATGACCACTGTCATAGAATGGGGATGCTACCAATATACGGTAATTCCCTTTGGACTCAAGAATGCACCTACTATTTTTTCTAGAATAGTAGTTTCTGCTTTTAAAGATTTCATTCATAAATTTCTTGAGGTCTACTTTGATGATTAGACTGTGTTTTCTCTACTAAGAGAGTATATTGATAGTTTGTACCTAATGTTGGGTCGTTCTTGCTAGTATCAGATCATGCTTAATTCAAAGAAATATATTTTTTGCGCAACGTTTGGTGTGTTATTGGGTCACGTTGTATGTCGTGATGGAATTTTGGTCGTCCCAACAAAAGTTGTGATTATCCTTGACAATTAATATCCAAGATAGGAAACATAGGCTACTACAGGAAGTTCATTAGAGGATATGCAGAGATAACTACACCTATGGAGAAACTGTTAAAGAAAGATGTGAAGTTTCATTGGATGTAACCTTGTCAAGAAAGCTTGGATAAGTTAAAGAACAAGATGGCCACTACACCGATACTTGTATTCCCGACTAGAAGAAGGAGTTCCACGTTCATGTCAACGCGTCGTCTGTTGCACTCAACATCATCTTAAAAGAACCACATGAGGGTGCACTTGACCACCCTATTTATTTTTCTAGTAGAAAACCATCGACAGCAGAGAAAATTTACATGACAACAGAGAGGGAAGGCCTCGCCATGGTATATGCAATGTAGAAGTTCCGAGATTACTTGTTGGGTGGATATTTAAAAATGTACACTGATCATTCGACTTTAAAATACCTAGTCAACAAGCCAATGTTTTTGGGGGGGGAGATCTATCGATGGCCCCTCCTGTTTCAAGAATTTGACTTTGAGTTCATAGTTAAGCCTGGTTGACTAAATGTCGGACCTAGCCACCTATCAAGGATAGAAAGTGGTGAAGAACCAACATGTCTAGAGAATAACTTTCCCGATGCGCAACTATTTTCTATCCACATGATGGATGATTAAAACAAGGAATTTAACATTGTCATCGACTTCCTGAGCATAGGCTATGCGCCTAAAGGATTCTCCACTAACCAGGATAAACATTTGGTTGTCAAAGTTGTTGATTATATGTTGATTGTTGGATATTTATACAAGTTAGGCATGGATGAAATATTACGACAATGTGTTTTTGACTATGAGCACCAATGGGTAAGGAGTGAAGTACATACCAGTGTCACAGGAGGACACTATGCTGGAAAGGAAACTATGTGTAAGATACTACAAGAAGGACTATGGTGGCCAACCATACATATGGATACTAAGAGCTTCTGTCGGCACTATGATATCTTCCAGAGAACCAGAAAACCATCACGTTGTGATGAGATGCTTCTTGCACCGTAGATAACCTTTCAAACATTCGTAGGTGGGTCGTTGATTTTGTTGGATCGATTAGTCCACCAGGGAAGAGGACTTGTGCATGCTACATTATCACCACGATAGACTACCTAACCAAATGGGCTAAATCCACACCTGTTAAAGATTGCACTTCCACGACTACAGTGAAGTTTTTATTTGAAAATATGGTGACCATATTTGGCTTCCTGAAATCCTACTCAGCGACCAAGGTACAAATTTTGTTAACAAAATGATTGCTGATATTACTACAGAATTCCAAATCTAGCATAAGAAGAGGACACCCTATCATCCTCAAGTGAATGGAATGGTTGAATCCTTCAACAGTATTCTGGAGAATGAATTAACAAAAGTATGTAATGTGTGTCAAGATGATTGGGATCAGAAAGTGTCAGCTATGATGTGGGCATACCGCACCACTTGCACGCGCTTGATAGGGAAAACCCCATTCAAGCTGGTGTATGGACAGGAAGTTGTTCTACCATTGGATTAC
Source organism: Pseudotsuga menziesii (assembly GCA_001517045.1). Classification (NCBI taxonomy): domain Eukaryota; kingdom Viridiplantae; phylum Streptophyta; class Pinopsida; order Pinales; family Pinaceae; genus Pseudotsuga; species Pseudotsuga menziesii. Next base: position 164,464 of record LPNX010739820.1, read on the forward strand.
ATTGTGCCAAGCCTATAGATTGCAGTGCTGATGGAAATTACCGACAAAGATGTTGTCGACCAAAGGTTGTTGTAGCTCGTTCAGATGGAAGAGGAACGCTTCGTCGTGGTATTTCATCAAAACATAGAAAAGAAAAGGTTGAAAGCATAGCATGATCAGCATATCTAGATTAAGCCATTCAAAGTCAGAGGACTTGTGTTACTGTATGATGGAAAATTCTTCAAACATCTAGGAAAGTTAAAAATGCATTGTCTAGGGCCATATTTGATCGTGCACATCACTAGCGCGGGCACAATAAAACTACAGAAACTAGATGGAACATATGTCATCGGAATGGTAAATGGAAGTCGCTTGAAACATTACTATGATGGTCATGACATGCCTAGATAAGATCACTCCACACGAGTAAAAAAAAGAAGAAGAGAGAAAGTGTTGAGTCAGTAAATTTTTCCTTCAATTTTTGGTTTATTTTCTCCAGTTTTGGTTTGTTTCTCAATCTACCTCAGTTAAATTTTTTGGCTTAATTTTCGGTTTTGGTCTCCTTAGAAACTTTATTGGTGATTGAATAGTTTTTGGACACAGTCTTTTTAGGTTTTATTTGATTTTTAATGATCTTTTTAGATTTTTAAAGGGGTAAAGAAATTCTTATGTTCAAAGGTTGATTCATTAATATGTTTAGAGACTAGTTAAACCTATTTTCTAAACCTAGAAGTTCTCTAAACTCCGACAATTTGGCAAAAAGTTGTAAAACTGCGAAAATTTGGCTTAGCAATTATTCTTGTAGCGCTAGTGGAAAATTTAACAAAGGGCGCGCTACAAGAATATCGCGGCCCTTTGTTTTTCCAATATTTTTGCAAATTTTCATCATGGGTTTCGTCTGGAAGTGATTGATTGTATTTTGCAAGGTGTTTTAACACGTGTCACTGCAGTTTAGACACGTATTTTAGCAGTTATCAGTCACGCAGCCAAAGCAAATTCATCATTGCTAAAAACGTGGAATCAGTTGGACAAGACCAGCAAATCTCGGCCAAACTGTCAAGTTTCTCGTTCTACATGCATTATTATAGGGGAAAAGAGTTCGTGGAGAAGAGTCAAAACGCTAAAGAAGTGGATCGTGTTCCTGTGAAGAGAAGACAGCATATAGAAAATTAGGGCATCTTAATTCTCTCGTTTGTGGTGAAGAACATGATCTGGAGACACTTGTATACCTGAGGAGAGACCGTTGCTAGCTTAAAACAGAACTTTAAGCCACGACAGTTGAGAAATTGGTAGGTGCTTCGATACAAACCCTTATAACTCAAAAATTTGGGTTTTCCTTGCTGCGTGTTTATCTGGAGAAATTGCCTGTTTAAGATGATAGAATGGGACATGAAATAAACTTTCCACCACAGAAATAGTTAGCAGAAGCCATTATGAAGTATCTGAAGGAACAGAGCAGCAAAGAGGCTTTGAACTTAAAGCATGCATCCTGTGAGATTTTAGTCACTGTTTGAACAAAGATAGTATATAATTTGTCCTCCCATACATTCGAAACTCTGGTGATGATGCAAGGTGATTGTAATGAGCTAAATGAATGGAGTTTGTCTCTGACCTAATGCCAGTATAAACCAGAAATTGCAGGAAACAGCATGTAGAAGATTTATAGATTGGCTGGTTATGCTCATGTTTCACACAGAGGGTGTTTTGTGATTTATTCAAGTGGTTTGAAAAGCTGTTGGAATTGTCATGACTGGTGAAATCACTCGCTTGAAAAACAATGATCAAGTGCATGGAGGACAGGTTGGCTTTAATGTACCAGGATTTGATGACATTTTGTGGCTAGGGTGAACATATTGCAAACATTGGTGCTCTTCCATTTTCTCATACAGATAGCCTCCGACTGGTTTGATAAGCATATGATTGAGGTCACTTTTGTAAAAGCTGAAGCAGTGGAATATTTAGGTTTTGAGGATTGAAGATGTTTTGATGTTGTTTTGATGCAGACATGTAAGTGAAACATTAATATAAAATAGCCATATACACTCACAGTTTTCCATTGCATTGAATGCCAGATCAGGAGCAAGTCTGGACTTTGCAGTGTTGTTCTGAGTGTTTGAATCAGTTGTATTGAAGGAGGAGCAGATGCAATAATCTGGTCTCACAGTGTGTCTATCCAGAAACCTAATTCTAAGGTTGAGACAAGGGAAAATTGACATTGCAGGCCTGTACAAGGGTACATAGCAGATTGAAAAGGAGTTTAAATAACAGCAAACCAGTTTTAAAACATTTCTGAAACCTCAAGCCAGATTGTTTCTATCAGCTGAAAGGAGAATATGGGAAAAAGTGGAAAGGTCAACAGGGCTGAGCCCACAGACCTAACTTGGATTCAAAAGCTTCCTGACTGTGCAGAACTGTTTCAGCAGGTAGGATGGTTGAATTTTTTCAAGAAGATTGATGGTTTCAATACTCAGGTGTCCTGCAAGTTTGCCAAGGGACTTAAAGAAGATATGATCATGATGGATGCTTTGAAATTCAAGCTAACGGTGGAGTTAATAGCATAAGCTACTGAGATCAGCAATGAGGGAGAGCACTGGTTTAAAAAATCACCTTTTGAGTTTGAACCCCAAAGATACTTATTGCCTAATGTGATTCCTGACTGGAGCAAGGGTATCCTCATTCAAAATTTCAGGAAGGAGTGGATTGAGCCTTTAAGGATTCTTCAAAGTTATGTGACCTGTGAAGGAAGATATTCATAGTAGGATTCCAGCAGAGATCAGAGATCAAAGTTATGTATAGTAGGATTCCAGCAGAGATCAAACCTACTGAAACATCATCCAAATTGACTTATGCAAATGCATTTGACCATGAATTTTCATTATTACTCAGAGAAAGAAGAGCTGTCTCTCTGCTGAACATGCAAGATGCAGCATTGGAGGTGGATTCAAACTTATTGGCTTCGAATAAACTTAAAAAAGAAACACCTCAACAGTTATATGAAAGAAAAGGAAAGAAGGAGGCTGTTTCAACAAGTGCTGCACCTCAGTCTGCTGAAGCTAAAATAGATGAAATGGCTAAACTTGTGAAGGTTCTCACTGCCAAGCTAAACAAATTAGAACTTGAAAAGAATTCTGCTAAAGCTGCCCCAGAAGCTCAGAGAAATCCAAATAATCCAAATCAGTTCAGGAGGCAGTTTGCTCCTAGATTCATGCCAAGGGAACGAAGAAATAATGACATTCAGCAGGAAAGGAGAGAGAATGAAGAGCAGAGAGTGCCCCCACCTTTTCAAAATAATGTAGCTGATGAAGAGGAGGTTGATGAATAGCTCCTCTTTGAAGAGACTGAAACTGAACAAGACATGAATCACTTTGGAGATGGTTTATCCACAGGTTTTGTAACAGAAGAAGATTTTTTGAATTCTGAATTTTATGATGCTGATTTGTATGAAGTTGAAGATGATTTAGAGTTTAAAAAAACTGCTGTAAATACTACTGCTAATCAGAATGGAATTAAAAAGACCATTAATCTCAGATCTGGTCCGAAACAAGTAGTCCAAGCTCCCAAGAAGAAAGCTGTTGTACTTGCTGCAAATGTTCCAGCTGCAAATGTTCCTGATAAACAAGTTGCTGGTCCTGTCACAGAGAAGAAGCAGCCTGTAGAAAAGTCCAAGAAAAATGCTGAAATTGAAGAGGTAAACAGGTCAGCCCAGAATTTCAATTTGGAAACTGAATTAGGGAAATTGAAAATTCCTGTCCCATTGACTGAACTTATAAAGAATCCATCTTATAAACAAACAGTCTTAAAAGTTATGAATTCTGCTAGTAGTCATCCTGCTGCCAGTGGTCAGCCTGTTTTAGATACTGTCAATTTGCAAGAAGAAAGCCCAAAAATATTTATTGGTTCTACCCTAGCTGAGAAAACAGAAAATGAAGCTGGTGCTTCTCCTCCCTTCTATGTTACCTTAACTGTCCATGACCAGATGATTCATAATTGCCTGTTAGATTCTGGAGCATCCCATAATTTAATGCCTAAAGCTGTGATGGAAGCCCTTGGCCTCAGTATCACCAAAGCTTACCATGACTTATATGCCTTTGACTCCTGAGCTGTCAAGTGTCTAGGGGTAATTAAAGACATGGTTGTTAACCTTACTCAGCTACCCATGAAGAGTGTCATCATGGATGTTGTTGTAGCAGACATCACACCCAAGTTTGGTATGCTTCTTTCAAGTTCCTGGGCAAAGAAGGTAGGAGGAACCTTACAGATGGATCTCTCATATGCCACCATCCCTATTTTTGGTGGAGAAAATAGAAGACTTTACAGAGAACTATAGTTTGCCTACATTGTCACAGATGATAAAAACCCCACTAATCATCCATTGTACTCTGTTGACAAAGATTTAGGGACTTGTATGTTGAATT